>OMNV01012341.1:82060-92060 GCA_900303265.1 Brotula barbata
AGGGAGCAGGTGAGCGAGTAACAGAAAACATAAAAATACTGGATTTCAGAAATGGTTGTGACTGTCTTTGGCTGCATCTCCCGTCTTCACATCCTCTGATTTGGAGCTCTGTAAAAGCACACACATTGTAAATAAAAGGTTAGGTATTTGTTGGGAGTTTCAATAAGATTCCCCATTGGCTTAAAGTACAAAATTATTAGACATTACATATATTATTTTGATTTAAGAATGTATTAATGCATACATAATGTACAATCGGCACTTTGATTGTCTAGATTACGGATATATTGCTAAATGTGAACCTATGAGTTGGCGCTCTGGTCTACCTTGGTCTTGAAGAGGAGGTTGATGACGCCCTTTGAGCGTCGGTCTGTGGTTCGGTCAGAGGTTCCACAGACCGACATACTCTTACTGTCCCTCCTGGATCTGGCACTGTCCACCTCCTCTGTTCCTGCCACCACTGACAAGGACAGACCTACGGACAGGACAGGAACGACTCTGTTACATCCGTGTGTGTGTGTGTGTGTCTTGTTGCTAATTGTTCTCGGACAGCAGCTGCACCATTGATGTGTGTTATCCCACTGTGTCATTAGTCTACTCAGACATAATGTATGAACTCTGCAGTCTAAGGTGGCAGTACGTCGATGAAACAGCAGTGAATTATGGTCCTTTGCTCCGTTTTTGAAATATGAAGTCATGTAGGTTAAACAATTAAATGAAAACTATCAAATCTAATCAAATTTGCTGCAGCCCACTGCTGAAAAAGGACAACTGACAACACACATCTCAGAGGTGTAATGGTTCACTTTGTGTCAGAGTTCCTTTTTTTTTCTACCATGACCACATGCTGTCTTTGTGTGTGTGTGTGTCTAGGATTTCCATTTTAGGTCATGACTTCATCTATCTGGCCCATAATTCACAGATCGAACAGTGGATGGGTTTATGAATATGAATGTTCACCTGTGATGGCAGGCAGGGATCTGGAGTTGACATTAGTCAGCTTGATATTTCCTTCGTTTGGATCTGACAAGTTGGTGTCACTGCGGAACTCCTGTTTCTTGGACAGCTAGAGGGAGCCACAGATCACAAAGCTCTCAGTGCTTAACATTTAACAACACTCACTCACTCACTCACATTACAATTACAATTCGCATTCATCAAAGGTCTCTTCAGTAAATACCACAGAACAACCACAGAGGAGAACAGTCTTGTTCGAGATTTTGGATCTTGGTGTGGTTGTAGCACCAGTCGTCGCTCTTTAGCAGAGCGAAGTGGGCGGGAGGGAGCATAGACCTGAATGAGGGAATTCAAGTAGGTGGGGGCCGTTTTGATTGCTGCTCTTCAGGCGAGCATCAGGGACTTGAACTTGATGCGAGCAGTAACTGGGAGCCAGTGGAGTGAAATGAACAGCAGAGAGACATGTGCAGTTTTGGGTTGGTTGAAGATGCTGTGAGCCCTGACCGTTGCTGTCTGATGACACCTGTGAGCCATGGGCTAGGGGCGATTTTTGATGAGAGTGGACAGAGATTGTCTAGAGAGGCAGTTAAAGATGAGCAGAGGACGTCTGTGGCATCGTCGACATGGAGAATTCATTATGAGGCGGCATGGTAGCCGAGACTTCGTCTGAAAGCTGGGTCGACGTGAGGGACCGGATATTTCACCTGTAGGAGACCATTTGTGGAGGAGCAGGAGGAGGATCAGGTAGGTAAAAAAGTGGTCTGACAGATGCATGGATGTGACCGTCACATTCGTCGTATTGCAGTTAAGTGTAAAAAATCAAGTCCAGAGTATTGTCTGCTTTGTGTGTGGGAGCGGTGGAGACCTGTTTGAGGCCTAATAAAGACAGAAGTGAAAGAAAGTCAGCTGCTTGAGTTTTATCTAGATGGATGTTCATGTCCCCCATAAAGATAAGTGGTGTGCCATCTCCAGGAGAGGTTGAGAGTAGCGTGTCCAGTTCAACTACGAAGTTCTCTAGTGTGCCTGGTGGGCGATATATGATGACCATAAATAGTTCTATAGGAGCGGTTAATCGTGACGGCATGGTATTCAAAAGATGAGCAGTTGTTTAGGATTAGGATTACGTTTTCTTTTGTGTTTGGTTCGTTTTTTGCGGTTGCCTTGGATGACGGGGATAAATGTAAAGCACATGGTGAGTGAGAAACCATACCAGAGAGTAAATGAGACAGCTTATAATGAGAGAGGCTTATCTGTGTCCTTGCTCGGTGGACACGCGCACGTAGACTCGCAGGTCTTTACCCATGAAGGTCTTCACATGGGAAGGGCTGACGCTTCAGCGTAGCTTGTGTGTTAAAATATCATGAAGTGTTATAGCTGAGCCCAATCACTACCAAGGCTGAGGCCGCCACTTTCCGATTTCCACCACAACCAAGGAACAGATAGTGTGTGACCCGCGTCAGCTGAGTGCCCAGCCACAACAAAGCCCGTTACAGCCTAAGTCCGAAACTAAACAGAAACAAGATATGCAAACACTTACTGATCAACTGCAATCCCTGTCTAGATCCATGCTTATTCTCACATGTTGTCTTCCCAGTTTCTCCCTCTCTCTCTTTCCCACCTCTCCACTCACCCTTTTGCAGTCCAGTGTACTCGTCCTCTCCCTCTCCTCCGTGATAAAGATCATGCTGCTCCTCTTCTTCTTCTTCTTACTCTTCCTCAGTTTGACCTCGGTGTCGCCCACCGTGATCACTCCCTCCTCCTTCATACTTGTCGCACTCAGGCTCCCACTGGAGCGCGGCAGAGAGGAATTCCAGGAACCAGGCCAGTCGGGAGGAGGATCCCTGAGAGGTCGCATGGAATAGGAATAGAGGATTTTTGTTTCAAAATTGAGGATGACATGCAGACAATGGTGTCGTAGCAGAGATGAGTTTTACGCTTGGCTTCACTCCATCAGTTAAGGCACACTGAGGATCAATCGAGAGAGCTCAGCTGCTGTAGCTGCACACATTACTGTATTTATCCACAAACACATGGGCCTGTTACCTGTCTGCCTGGAGTTTGGTTGGAGTTCCACATTCAGACTCTGCTCTGTCCGAGGTGACAGAGATGATGGACTGCCGCAAGGAGCGCAGCATCGAGCGGGGACGAGAGGACTTCCTCTCATCCAAATCCGGCTACAGATAGAAAGAGAGACAACCACAAAATACGCGAGTTAAGAATGGAGAATGATAAAATACACGATGGAATGATACGGAGTCAGTCAGGCCACACTTGGTAGCAACAGAGCCCTCATCGGGACTCCCGGTCTTACCAGCTCCTTCACTCCGTACTCCTTCTCCACCTTTTTCTTTAGCTGCTTGAAACATTCCTCCATGCGCTCATGGAATGGACGCAGGTCATCGGTTACTCTCTTCCCGTGAAGGGAGATCCCTCCACCCAGTAATGGGATCTATAAATACAAATGTTACCGTGGGTTAAAGTCACGGTGCCAGAGGATAAGGACCGAGCGGATGTGTAATGTATGGAACCGCCCAGATGTGTTCTGGGGCGTTTGCGTTTTCAGTACCTGCCACGCGATGAGGTCCTTGAGACGGAAGAGCTTCTCCTTGTCCTCTGGGTGCTGCTGAGTGTACTCGTCCGTAAAGAAAGCCTGACGCGGTGGAAAAATTAAAAAGTAATTTAAAGATTGTTGAGGATACTTTGCACCTGCGCAGGCAGTTTGTAAATTAACTTTTCCATCTGCATGTGCAGTATTTAAGCACACAGATCATTTCCTGTTAGGATATTAGACGGCTGAATGCTGTTTCAGAGTGAACACTAATGATATTTTGGCTTATGAACACATCAGACTCTAATAGGCTCATAGCATTTCATCCCTTTTGGGCTGCAGAATTAGACGCAGAAGGCACTGATGGAATTCAGTGCCTCAGGATATACGATACTAACACGATTCAAGTCAATATCAGAAAAGATGGGACTTGGAGGAAGTGCGGATTGTGTTTTTTTTAATGGACTAAATAAAATTTTTAAATGATAATTTGGTCAGGCTGGGAAAAAAAATGGCCGCATAACTAATGGCAATTTTTGAGATCATTTCTGAATTGTCACAAAGATGAAGAATTGACATTTTTGTTCTTAAAAGGAAGTTACACCTTCCAGTTTAATATTTTAAATACATACTGTTATTGGTCTACTTTGATTTTTGAAGTTAAGTGACTTGCAATTAAATACTTAGATGCAGGTTTTAAATGCTGACCTGAAAATGTTACTGATGTAGCATTTAAAAATGATAAAAAAATGACAATAAAAGTAGTTTTGTCATCTATGGATTGTAATATCGATACTAAGTCTTCTCTCTGATCTGACCTTTTCATACTTGGCAAAGCCTCCCATGACAGCAGGGTCTACGATGCCATTAAGCAGCATGGACAGTGGATTAATGGGAAGACTCCAGTCTGCCTGATACTGGTTTATCATGGTCAGAATCTTTTCATTGGTGGATTCCATGGTCTCTATGGCATTTTCCAACGGAGACAGGGTCGTCTAGAAAGGGAGGAGGGCAGAACGATAGACGATTGGAGTGAAGTAACAAATGAAGAACAGTCCGATGCAGGCAGGTTTGAGGATGAAGTGAAGAATAAAGAAGGAATTACTAATAAAGGTTACACTTTTGGGCATCATATTACACAACAAAGGTGCGGATCAAAGCACAGACAGGGAGATGAACTCCACAGAGACTCACGTGTTTCATGTCAGTAGCCTCAAACCAGCGCAAGATCCCTGGCAGCTTATAGACGGTGGTGAAGGTCGTGCGTTCAATCCACATCGACTAAAGAGACGGGATGAAAAAGACAGGAACACAAACAGTTAAAAAGCTGAAACTTTGTCCTTGATCATCATCATAATCTGATACCTTGTAGTGAAATTCTATTCTATTTTATCCTATGTATTCTGAAGCCTTAAACAATAATCTGATGGTTTATTTTATGATGAAACCGCAACAGCAGTTGGATAAAATTTGCTTATGTTAAAAGTTGTATAGATTCTTGTTTCATAAAACTGTGATGATAACTATTCTGATTCTTTATCTGTAAAACCCAGCAGTCTATGTGTTTGAAACTTTATTTTGAGTGTGTGACTCACAGCAAACTCGTTGTTTGGGTCCACAGGTCCTTTTCTCACAGGTCTGGAGTAGTGGAAACGCTGCACGTAATTGGACTTGTAAAAGCTACGAGAGGGGGAAAAAAATCATTCACAACGTTCAATCTAGGGCTGACAATGTTGTGCCATTTTGTACACTTAGTGAAAAGTTGATGAAGTAATCTCAACTGACTTGATAATCTGGTCCGGAACGGGTTTGTTCTTCAGGCGAGGGGGGATCTCGAGGACCGGCTGCACTGTAAAACACTGGATATCTGGGTCGGACCACTCAGGGAAACAGAATCACCGCAGTCAGACTATGATGAAGAGTGACTATGCACCCGTGTGAGTGTATGGACCATGTGGCGTCATTTTGCTGCCATTATTCGAGAGCATCATCTGGCAGTTTATGACAATCTCAAACTGCCAGATGATGCTCTCGATTAATGGCAGCAAAATGACGCCATGGGAGCACTGCAACTTAGGAATCGGTCCAAGTTCAAGTAAGCTGGATTTTAATTATTTTAATGTGCGTGTGTGGAAAGTGCTGAGCCGTATGATTTTTTTCCCCAACATCTCTAGTGAAATATTAATAGAGCCATCAGCAAACGTCAAACTCGTCGTACCTACTAAGGAATCTTTCTAATCATATTTGACTGTAAGAATATAACAAAATCTCCTTGTCAACACCGGCCTGTTTCTACTTCAGCAGGCCTGAAGAAAGTTACTAAATATTAATAGGGAGTGGAAACAATCACAGACATTAAAAATTTAGAGGGGAAATGTTTTTTTAATTCAAGATGATAAAATGTTTGGGGACACCTTGGCGTTTCAGCAGAGGAAGACATCGCCTCATCCTCAGTGTTTGCACCTGACGCTGAAGTGCAGTAAAGCAATGTGACATGAAAATGGCTTGATGTGAAGCCCAAATGTGGACCTGCTCAATATATCTGCCAGAGGATGCCTGTTACCTTCGAATGGATGAACAACACACTTTAAGAGATGCTATAAAATCAAAGTTCTTAGCCTTTTGTTTTGGTCAAAGTGCAAAGTCCAAATACTTGCCGCTGTCATACCTATGCTATGTGACTGGTCGTGCATGTGTGAGTGCGTGTGTGTCTGAAGGATACACTGAAGCGGAGAGTTCCTGATGTCATCTCCCGGCATGGTGGTGGTGTTGAGGCGCACGGCACTGGGGAACTGGCTCATCAGCTGGTTCTGGAAGTCCTCTCTGCGCTCGTACTCCTTACCGCGGTGGATAAACACTTTGTTCTGCAGCCATGGGAAATAGACCGGACTTAACGATGACGATAAAATGATCAAGTGCAGCTTTTTTTTTTTTTATCTGCGAATTACCATGGGAAATTGTCTTCCTTTGTCCTTGTCTAACTATCTGTCACGCCCTCAGGGGAGATTTTTCAGGACAAACCGATAAGAGCGTCTGTACATTCCGAGTTTCCTTTTACAGATGTCTGACTCTCGGTCTGTGGGTGGTATCAATAGATGCTGAACTCTACAGAATGGCAACGTTACCACAGGGTCCTTTTGTCCTTGAGCTTAACTGCCCATCAGGTCAGTTTGTTCGCTGATGCACTTTTAAACGGCATCGACGCTTGTAAGTTAAGAAATAGTACCTTTATTTCCTTATTAAAACAGGAGGAGTATGGTGTCTCTGTGCCTCTCACATTAAATTAAGTTTTACAGAGTCAGAGAATAATCTTTACGATGTCATTTCCTATTTATATTGGTCCAATACCACTGATGAACTTAATACCCAGTAGCAGTCATACAAACCCTGAGGAACGGAGGGTAGCCCTGTCCGTAGTAGCCCACTGCAAAGTAGTCCGGCTTAGGCCTCAAGATCTTCATAATGTTCTCATAGAACTTGGCTTGCTTCTCCTGCAAAGAGTCAGACAGACAGACAGACAGACAGACAGACACGTGGTCAGATGGACAGACAGATTTTAGAAATGGTTTCACTGCATTGTGCACCCATAGCAGTTTTACCAGCTAATGTCAAAGACAATGCTGCACTCAGCAGAATGCTGGGCCCTTGAGGGTGATGTAAAAAAAAAAAAAGAAAAAAAAAAAGGGACACAGCACCCAAGGGCTTTGTCTGTCATTTATATAACCACATAAATTCAGCATTAACTGAGACAAGCAGTGCCACACACACATACATGGAGAGGATGATTTTCCAATTGTCAGGAAGAGCGTAAGTCTCCATTGGGAAGAGAGACGAATAAAACAAAGGGGACGTAGAGGAGAAGAGGGTACTAAACTGACAAATGTATTCATGTTTACAAATGACGCCGAGGCTCGGCTGAATGTTGACAATGTTTGAGAGCGACGATAACCAGATGTTGTCTCAAGTCTTCGCGCCGAAGTACAAGTCGAGACCAAGGTCAAAACGTGGTGCAGTCACTTTACTCAACCTGTGAGTTTTTATTTATTACTTTTAAGATAAAGTATAAAAATGGATAAAAAATACAAAAAGCTCTTGCTATAAAAATGTAACTTGTTATTATGATGTCAAAGTCAAACTCTCTCACTTGGATAATTAATCCGTGTTTCTGCTAATTGACTCATTTTTCAGTACATACTGCTTACAAGGAAGTATTCTGAACTTGAGAAAACACATTCGGTTCAAATTAGAATTCTTGACAGGCAGTTTGAACATCTGCCGAACTTCACTTTTCAGCCACCTTTCCTTCAAAATGATAATGATAATAAAAAGCATAAAATGGGCCATAATAATTGAATAAAAGCTTTAAAGGGTTTGTTGTATATTACCAGTCTCTTGCTGAGCAACTCGTATTCAAAGATCTCGTTCTCGTACTGCTCGGAAAGTTCCTTACACAGAGTGATGGCCTCCTCCCACATCTGAAAACACACACACACACACACACAGACACCAAGAAAATAAACACAACATCATCTGGAAATATATCTACAGAATCTGTCGTGGTGTGAATTCATGCCATGAATCCTTCCTGGTTCTGCTTGTCTGGAGAGCAGAGAGGAACATCTCCATGACATAAAGCACCGATGGAGAAGACGAGCGCGACACAGATATATTGCACCGACAATACGGCTGCTATTTGCAACGCTGTCAATATCTGAAAAATTACAGCAGTCTAGAAATTTCTAAATAAAAACCTGCACAGCACGTTGTGATTTATTGCTCAGCAGAATAATTATGCAGAATCTATTTATTTAGGAATTCAGAGAGCTTTAGAATGTTTGATTCTTTGTTGGTAAGGATAATAAATTCTCCAGACTGATAATACTGATATTCCTAAATGTTATTTAGGGAAAAAGGGAGAATTCCAGAATAAAAGGTTGTAGGAGAATACATTGTAAGAGAATGCAGACCTTTCCCATGTCAAAGTGGTTGATGATGGTGTCGTACAGCGTTTCTTTGAGCTGCCGCTGCGTTTGGGAGCCCTGGAACTCAAACTGAGGGCTGCACATGTCATCGGTCCACTGCAGTGGGGACAGGAAGGTGGACAGTTTGAAAAAGACAAGACAAGACAAGACAAGACAAGACAAGACAGGTGAGATGTGTGTTTTTGGAGATTGCCAGAAACTAAAAGACCACTTAGAAGACCACTTTGTGAGAGCCCTTAAGCATCTTAAGGCTTTATTACTCTCAGTCTCTTTGGCTAAGCTCATATTTTTGTGTTCCATTTATCATTTTGAAATGGAGGAGCAGAAAATTTCGACTGTATTTTTTATGATAATGAATCACTATTAGTCCTAAGCAGATTGTGTCTCCCACATAATAAACCCAGCAGTGCACAAAGCAATACAAGCTCTGATTTATTACTGAAAATTAGGGAACAGTTCCAATCAAATTTCTACATAAATTACACAGAAACTCATTTAATGTAGCAAAACAAAGGAAAGATTTGGGATTTCCAACTGACTTCAGGAGCCAGATGCTCAGAGGATAAATGTCCCCCTTTTGGAACAGATTTGTGAGTCCTTTGTCAGTTCGGTTGTCAAATAAAACCTCACATCTACAAACTGCCCTTGGGCCAACGTGGAGAAATGTTTTCGAGGCATTAATAAAATCTGAACGCCGTGGCAGAGTGTCAAATTATTACGGGAGCTGTTCGGGCTGCTTTGGACAAAGGAGAGGAAGATTACAGCGGGCTGCGCTTTACAGCTGGCTCTTTACATTAATGTGATTGGCAGGAGGGTCAGGGACGACGCTGCAGATAGATGAAGAGTATAAAAGTTGTTAGAGTTCAAGTACGTTGATGTAATGACACAACACTGGGAGACAGGGAACAAAGATGGAGAGAGGATGAGAAACAGAGCCCGGGATGCCCCCCAGTCCCCACTGACCGATCTGGGTGAGCCTCTAAGTGTCCCATAAAAGAGATGAAGAGAAAAGAGAGGTAAAATAGACACTCCTACACAAACCCATACACACTGCATCAATCACCACAGAGATCAAGCCACAGTGGGCGACGGTGTCATTTTATAAACTACTCTCAGAACTTCATCATTTGGAGGTCAGCACCATAGAAACCATTCATCAGCCGATACAGATCTTTCAGGCTTTTGAGAGAAAGACAAGCTAGAGGAAGAGATGCCGTGTTTGCATTAAAGGAAGCCTTTCACGCTATTATTTAGTGTGTGAGCGTGCACGTGTGTGTGTGTGTGTGTGTGTGTCTCACCTTGAGCAGGCGAGAATGGAGCAACAATGTGTACGCGGCTTCAGTGTAGTTCTCTGCCTCAACGTGAAGGTCCTTCAGCTTGTAAAGGTACCTGTGTGCACACACACACACACAGATTGCAAGAGCAAGCGAGAGAGAGAGAGAGAGAGAGAGAGAGAGAGAGAGAGAGAGAGAGAGAGAGAGAGAGAGAGACACAAGAGAGAGAGAGAGAGGGA
>OMNV01012341.1:112001-147487 GCA_900303265.1 Brotula barbata
TTAAGGTTGCCTGCTTTCAGCCCAAACTCACCAACTGGTAAATTGAAGC
Organism: Brotula barbata; assembly: GCA_900303265.1. Classification (NCBI taxonomy): domain Eukaryota; kingdom Metazoa; phylum Chordata; class Actinopteri; order Ophidiiformes; family Ophidiidae; genus Brotula; species Brotula barbata. Next base: position 112,051 of record OMNV01012341.1, read on the forward strand.
CTTTGCATGTAAAAACAGATTTTTTTACATATCTGTCCTCCAGTAGTGTTTCAGGTGTTTGTGTGTTTGTGTGTGTGTGTGCGTGTGTGCGTGTGAGAGAGAGATTTCTGTCTGCCCTTACTTCTCTACCACCTTTTTGGTCTCCTCTCTTCATTCCCAGCCCACAGCATTACCTCCACCTCTGTTTTTCATTCATTTTGAACAGCCAGAGGTGTGATGTGAGCAAGACTAAGATTAAATATACAGCCGGAGTCAGATGGCAGAGAGGGCGAGAGAGAGAGAGAGAGAGAGAGGGACAGAATTACAAAGTAAATCAAAGACAGGCTGACAGAGATGGAAAGTGGAGAGATGAGAGGAAAAGTACACCAAACAAAGGTAACAGGAAAAGTGTGTGTGTATGTGTGTGTGAGATAGAGAGTGGGGGAGAGCAGGGGTTTAGAAATATACTGAGACCCTGTGGTCAAAGTTGAAGTCTCACTTAGGCTGGCAGACACACACACACACACACACACACTTGGCGCGTTTACATGCACACTACAAAATGTGATGAAAACGTATCCATGCACAAAATCAATCAGCGTCTGACACTCTCTGAGGAGACGTAACCTGTTGTGATCATGTGTACTGAATGTACTGACACGCACACACACATACACACACAGGTTGTGTTGCTGCAGCAGGTGTTTTTTGATGTCTGCCCTGACTGCCAGCAGAAAGACAAATGCTTAAAAAATGAGTCGCAGCTAAATTACCTTAAATTGACTTATTTGGAATCCCAAGGCAAATGGCTAGACAAGACACACACACACTCGAGCGCACTCTGTCGCATACGCACGCACATCTGCGATCCTTACTCTCAGTCGGTTTTTGGGGTTTTTTTGTACTCTGCTTTGGGTTTTCTCAGAGAAAATATCACATCATCAACTGCAATTTCCTTTTGCAAACAACAGATCTCCGACCCTTTCTCAGCAATGGTAGAGGCCTGCCTGGCAAATAGAATTGGTGTCAGTCTGAGCCGCACACACACACACACACACACACACACTGAGCCAAGACACGCACAGTCGACTGGTTACCACAATTACCATGGTAACTGAGCATAAACAGTCTAGACTGTCAATCATGTCTGACCTCCTGTTTCACACACCAGATCAGAAACAGTGAAACCTTACACACTGTCAGGTATTTATAGAAATAGCAGCTGTATGTCACGGACGCAGGTAATCCTTTCATCCAACTACAGCACAAGTAGCAACGGATGTGATACGTAAAAGCATAATCAACTTCGCTCACAATATCTTGAGTCGTTTTTTTATTTTATAACCTTCAACGAAATCTGAAATTCTAAAAAAAAAAAAAACCTCAGACGATTAATTGCAGTCAGGGCAACGTTGATGTAATGGCTGAAATATTCATCTTTTATGGTGATTGTGCTGGCTGATGTGTCATCACAATGAGAATGAGTCAACTGAGGTAAGACGGAGCACTGTTACGAGGCGAAGAGGGTACGACACGGACGCCGAAAGCAAATTTGCCATCAGTTCTTCTGTCGGGCAGCCGTAGGACCGTACCATTCAGGATGAATTAGTGCCTGTCCGGCGGTGACATTGACCCGTTTGAAATACAGCAAAGCACCGCCGCTACAGGGCTACACTGCTCAAGTCTAAAACCTTAATCATTAACCTAAAGTTTGCTTTCCAATTTCAGCCAAGTTTCCAAATCAGAACTTGTCAGTAATCTCACGGGTTCTTAAATTTAGAGGTAAACTAGGCCACCTTTTTTTGGGGGGGCAAGGGGGGATTTTCAGAACATATTGCAACGTTCTTGACCCCGTACAGCAAGTATCTGTGATGTCGAACCAGTTGGCATAAAACACACACACATACCCATAAGTTCATTTGGATTAATGTGTAAGTGCATATACATTTAAACAACATTTTCTAGTTTGGTTACTTTTATTCCAGACGTCCTATTACAGCAATATGTGCTGCTTTAATGCCCCAATTTTTCAGGGGAACACTAGATATATCCATAACGTGATTTATCTTGTCATCTTTTCATCCACTAATGATCAGCGCCTCGGTGTAACTCGTTAGCTGGCTTCCAATGATTTCAGATGATCAACTTCAAAGCAACGTTGACCAAGCAAACCGATACAAAAACATCTTTATTTATTTTTTACACGTATGAAAATAACCGCCGCTGCCTCAGAAGCATCCATTCATTTTTTATGGGCCTCTACCAGAGTTCTGCGGGTTCAGGCAGGTCGGTTACGTACATGTTACGTAACAAGACTACTCCGTGGAAGCAGGAAAAAGATGTAGCCGAGTGACCTGCCAGAGCTCAGTGTTGTATTGGAAGTCATTAGAGAGACTTTCTAAGTACTTCCTTAAGATACGTCGGGGCACAATGCATCCTGGGTTTATATACTGCCGCAGTAGGCAAAGAGAACACCGTTGGAAATACATCCACGGTGTCGTCGCATAACAAAAAGAGTGCGTCAATGTCAAGAAGTACATTTAGAAGATTTACAGACATACTCGCTACGGCGTGTGTGAAACTAACAAATTCGTAGTCACGTGTGCGATTTCCCTTAAGACTTCTCCTCTCTATATGTATTTGCCGGAGACACTGCGGGATGAGATTTAGAGTTTTGTCCCTGTACCTCCCAGCTACTGCCGGTCTAATAAGATGTTGATAGAGTTCTATTGATCTGGTCATTGTGTGTATTAAATCATAGTCAAAGTGATGTTTGTTTTTTTTCCATGTCTAACATTTACTTGCCTATCTAAGCATTGATTCCCTGTCTCCCTCTTTCTCTCTTTTATTCATTCTCTCTCCCTCTTTCTATTCTTCTATCAACTGTTTCTCTCTCTCTCTCCAGCAAACCAGAAAAGTACAAAGAATCCAGGCGACTCATCGTGTATGGCTCATTGGTCAGAAACTTGGAGGGGCCTTGACAGTCTCATCCAATCAGAAGTTGTTAAAGTGGCACGCCTGTCTTTAATGGAGGGACATTGAAAGTTTATAGCCTCTAAACCAATGCAGTCGCAAACATTGGTTATGCTTATTGTCTATTGAATTTCTGTCTCCAGTTCACCCATATTTGAACACACTTCTGCTCAGGCACGCACATTAATTTGGGTAAACAAAAGCTGGAAACGCGCCTTCATTCTGTTGGATATAAGCCCGCTGACTTTGGCTGATGTCGCCCCTTCAGCTATCCAGGGGGCAGAGCCAACCTGCTGAGGAGTATGGGTAGGAGAGCGGCCGATCCCACAAATCCAGTGCCTGCCCTGGGGGTGCCACTGGCAGGGGGGAGATGGGGCCCGCTATGCAGCGTCGGGGTGCAGACATCTCCGGGACTTCGGACACTCGCGTCCATGAAACGACACGGCAGCCAAACAACCAACACGAAACAGCTTCTCAACATGACGACAGACAAACCAGTGACAACCAAAGCGGGAGGAGTTCACACAAGTGAGAGCAAAAGTTTGCCCGTGTCCAAGGAGACGTCTCAGAACGAGATCAACAGCTTGACACAGGACGACATGGGCTCCCAGGGGTCAGATGGTGACGTTTACTGCCACATCAAAAGCATACAGACAAATGCCAAGGACGCCAGCTGCAAAAGGACAGCTCGATACACAAATGGCAGCGTGGTAGGTTCTGACGTGGTGGGAGGGGTTTGCACGGAGGCCAACGAGGTAAAGGAGTCGTTTCAGGAGAGGAGGAGGGTGCAGTCTCTGCGCGGAGAGGGCCATCGCTCTGCGTTAAAGACAGGAAGCATTTGTACAACCGTGCACGCAACCCCTCCTCGGCCCTGTAGAGTAATAGCAATGTCCCCGCCCCGCCTCTGTGGGACATGTGGAAGGAGACAATCACAAATTACTCCGTGCACAGGTGCATGCCGCAGGAGGGCACCCACTCAGATAAGAGCCAGCCAGACTCTGCCTAACCCTGCACGGAAACAGTCTGCGGCCCTCAACCAAATTCGAAAGGATTCTACGCGTGCCGACTCCCAGTCTATCCCCCAGAAAAGACACACATCCATGAAAAGCAGTCAAATCCCACAGTTGTCACACACCATACCAAAAACACATAGTTCACATTCCAACCACACACCACAGACTCAAAGCAGAGGGAAAGACTTAAGGCAACAGACACGGCCACATTCTGCAGACTTTACGCTTTACAAGGACTCCGCCACGCAAACAACAGACGCACACATCCACAACGCAGACAATACCACGGGTGGCACACACACACAGTCTGCGAGGGTGATGGAACCCCCCTCAGCAGACAGCAGTAAAACCCAACACTCCCTCCATAAAAATGATGAAGACTCTCAGCATCATCAACACTCATCACACAGCGTCAACGCTCAACACCAAGCCTCGCCCGATAACACACAGCGCAGCGCCACGCCGCCCCTCCCGCCCAAACACTCTCCCAAACCCGCGCGTTCCAAACCAGGCACACCCACAGCACAAACCAGAAACATCCAGGAAACCACGACCCCGGCGCCATCCTTCGAACCCGTTAAACTCGACGAGCCAGCGAGACAAAGGAACGGAACGTCGGACAACAATCACTCTCTGCCTTGTACGACTCATGTGAAAGCACAATGTAACGGTGCTCCGGCGGGGCTGCTGGGTGGACAAGTGGGCAACGCACCGTACAGGCTGGAGAAACAGCTGCAGAGCGTGGAGGAGAACCTTCTGTCCAACCAGGAGAAGATCAAAGTGCTCCTCAACGTGATTCAAGACCTGGAAAAGACCAAGGCCATAAGTGAAGGGTGAGAGGAGGGGGCATGGGGAGGGGCGGGCGAAAGGATCGGAAGGAGGCTAATGGGAGAGATTGGTGAGGAAAAAGAGAAAAAGGGAGAGATAATGATAAGGATGAAGATTGAAGAAAGATGAAGGAGGGGCTGAGGCGCTCACTTAGCAACTTGGGCGAAGTGAGTCAGAGTGATCGAGTTAGAAGGGGAGAGAAAGTGAAGTAGAGGGTGAGCGCCAAGGGATTGAACACGATAGAGAAATGAGAATGAGTTTTTACAGCAATACTCCAGCAACCATTCAACTCGCTGTAATAGATTTTAAATGTCATGCCTGATGGGGATTAGTGCGGCGTGTTGGCGTTCATCTGTTTATCCCCGACCTGTAGGAACGAGTACGATACGCCACACACACGCCCACGGAGACCGTGACGCCAGCAGCTCCATCCGGCTCCTATCCTCTTATCTTATACGCTGCATAGGTGAAGTCCCCACGGTAACTGTATCCCTTAGAGATGTTCCATCTCCCTCCAGCTCTTTTATATTCCAAACAGCTTCCCTCACTCATCGTATTCATTCCCCTCTCCACCCTTGCACTTTTTCTTCCCTCCTTTCTTAATTAACGCCTTTCACTTACTTAATCTCTCTCATCCCTTCTACACATCCGTACGACTTTGTTTCAAAACAACAAGCATGAATCACTCTTTGGTTTTTCCGTCCTTGATCGTATTTTTTATTTTGCCCTCTGTCGCCAAACCTGTCCATCAGTCTTCCTCTCTATCATCCGTTTGCCGTCGGTCCCTTTAGATTCCTCTCCTTCTGCCTATCTCTCGTTGTCCACTCATATCTCCGCATCCTCCTCCTCTCCTCTTCATCACCAGTTTCACCTCTGCTGTCAGCTGTTCCCCTGCGCTTAATAACTTTATTTCTCACACCTAATATTTCATCAACTTTCACACTCCTTATCTTTTAATCTGCTCAGGTATGTAGATCTCTCCATCTCCAAGCCCAATCCTCTATCTCTTAATTCCCTCAATCCCTCCTCTGCCCAAGGTTGACAGATTTCTCTAATGACAGATTAATCACCATCAGATTACTTTAATGACTGTCATTGATGTCTCCGAGAAGCATTTACACCGAGTTTAGACTGTAGTAATATGTGGTCATGCCCTATATGTGAGTGTGTGACATTAAACGGTATTATGAGGCCACCTCCAGTCATGTATGTACTGAACAGAAAAGGGAGAGGACTCAGAGGCAAAAAGAAACACAGAAACACAAAAAAACAACAAGACAAGTAGAAAATGAGAGGGACCGCAAACATGTGATGTGGTGCCAGGAATGAGAGGACTCTAAGTGGGCTACTACGATGAAACTGTCAGCTGGACTTAAAGGCTGCTGCTGCTGCTGAGCTTTCTCTCCTCAAGCAAACAGTTTGTTGTCCTCCTTGTTGCTAAATTTTTATGGTGGAGGTAAACAACTCTGCGTGATTATTCTAACAGTGTGGACAATGGAAGATGGACATTCAGGACAAAGAAAACTGACTTTGAAATTGTGTATTTTTGATATTTCTGACACCCGTTATACAGTATGTCCCCTTCAGACACATGGGTGATTTGTTTACTGTAACATTATCGACCACCACCTTTAAGAGGAATGCCCCTTTCACACCGATATATCTCCTATTAATTGATCTTGAAAGAAGACAAGAATTGTGATATCAATTTTGTGACATCTGCCTCACAAACTGTACCAATAAAATTAAAGATTATGGTAAATAGGAGCGATTAACAGTTAAATTATCATGATGTTAAGTGTCCAAGCCAGGGTGGATTTGACCTTTTAAGGAATCTCAAACAGTATGAAAGTATGAATTTGCAGACCGACCAATGGTGCCTAAAAATGTTCCAATTATGGAAGTCAAAGTTATGAGTTGCTTTTATGTTTATTTTCATTTTGACAAAAACACGATGATTTGGACGCATTAGGTGCGCATGTTACGTTTTTCACATTCGGTAGGCAGTGAAGAATGAATAACAATGAGAACAATAATAATAATACTGGGACAACAAAAAGAAAATCACAACTGCGTCCATGTGCTCCCATCTCATTAATTATGATATTTCCAATATGTGCTGCAGCCACCAGGGGACCCATACACACACACACACACATTGTGTTTAATTAAACCATTTCTGTTGTTTTCGCAGTCGCAGCTCATACAGAACCGGTCAGGACATTAACAACTGCTCCACCTGCCAAAAGACGGCCTGCATCATCTACAGGTAACATCATGGAGATAATGAGCCCAACGCTGCCTGCAGCATTAAAAACAGCCTTGAAAAGTGTCGTGGTTCATAAGCAAGGAAAAACGTTGTTGTCCTGCACGGCTTTGAACAGTTGAACTAATGTCCTTCATTCTTGTTTTCTGTTGTCCCATTTTTCACACTCTGATGGTTTTACTACCCCTACGATCCGTCTGTACAACATTAAAAGCTGGGATTAAAAGTGAAATGAATACATATTTTACATAAAATGAAAGACAATCCTCTCTCTAACAAAGTTATTTACACATAAAAGTGTCCACCAACAAATTAATTCAGCACCCATATGATGTGTTTTTTCAGTTTGCTGTCCCCTGTGTGTGTGTGTGTGTGTGTGACCTAAATAAGTAATTGCATTTTTGCACAGCAACAGCCTCTCAGTCTCATACTACATACTACTTTAAGCCCCAAATTGCATTCGCCCCATCCATATCTTAGTCGCATCCTTTCATTATGTAAATAATTCGATCTTCTCATCCTGCGACTGTCTCATCTCTATTCCTATTATTCCTCTCTCTCTCTTTTTCTGATTCACCCCATCTTCCTGTATCTTCGTCCCATTCGGGCTGTCAGTCGCCAAAGCTGCAATCGCTTGTACCCGACAGTGACCCTCATCCGTTTCTGCAGACTTACTCCCTCTCTCTCTCTGGGGGTGAAAATGTACATTTGTTGTGTGCGTTCAGAGAGAAATTCTGTTTTGTTGTCTTGTATAATATGGCTTTGAAATCAGCTTTTAGTCTGCACACTTTTGATAGACTTGAAGGAAATCTCTTGCTTTTTAATATTTGTACAGAAACCGTCCTTATAGACCGAAAGAGACAACAAAAACAAACAAACGAGCAAACAAACATTTCCACAGCACAGCTGATCTCGTTTCTTCTGTCTATACATCTGTCACTCCCTCCCCCCTCCTTCCTGATCCCCCTTGATCTTAATTAACACGTTTGTTGGCAAGCGCACGTAAAGGCAAATACACCCCAACTATACGTACATGGACACACACACACACTCAACCTAATTGACATGCATTTCCAAACACTGGTATATCGCACCGGATAATGGAAATGCTGCATAAATTTATTGTACCTTTGCTTTTGCACAGGAACTCAATAATTCAGTTTGTCTCTCCTAGGTTCAGAATTTATTTGTGCTGGTTGACCCCAGGGGCTCCGCATGAGGGATTGTTTATGTGCTGATTGGAACCTGACATTCAACACATGGGAGTCCTTTTGTAATCTGTACAACACGAGCAAGGAGTTGGCACAAAATTATAGTTCCAGTTGGACAAATGACTGTTTGTATTATATATGAATTCCTACGTAAACAGACAATAAACGTCAGAGTACGTAACAATGAATATTAATGTCACCGGAGTGTTTGTCAATTGGCAACGCAGACGCGTAAAAGGTCCCAAATGTGTGAGAAGACATTCATTGACTGTTAGGAAGAGGTGATTTTTACAGGTTCTTCTTCCAGCCTAAGAGGGATGTGGCAGATTAAATGGAGTTGGTAGAATTGAATCATTTAAAAAACATTGTTGAAGCAGGAAAACAATTTGCCGTTTGACAGCAACTAACTGGCATGAGGGACTTGAACATTATGTGGAGCAGAGGATATGGAAAACTGTGTGTTTGCTGTGTGTCCCCTTTAGGCCGACCGAAGCACGTTGTCTCATTCATCGTTAAATGCTTAAAAGAGGACATGCTACCAGTGCCTCCAGCTGCTGCGGGGATAAACTACAGCATCCATCCTAATTCTTTGTCATTAAAAAAGAGGTTTTGATGTGAGCCGACTGTGTAATGGTTTGCCATTGTCAGTCCTAATTAGTCTGCGCGGAGAGACTGGAGAAAGAAATAATTTTACACGGCCGATTCAGTACACACCGGGGGGACAAATATACAATCGGCGCAAATTTGAGCTGGTTCTCACAAGAGGACGAGAAAATAACACGCTCACACACCAGCAGCCTGCGGAATAAATTACAAGCAGCAGCTTTTTCCTCTGTGCTGTAATCCCACGAACAATGGAGAGAGTTACACAAAGAAAGAGGAAAAGAAAGTGAAAGAGCAGAGTTTGACGTGGACGGAGGTAAAAACAGGGAAGGAGTAGACAAGAGGAGACACTCAGGACGGACTGTAAATTGACTGAATGTAGGACAGGTGTACGGATTCCTTATTAGATACATCTATACGGTGTGCGTGTGTGTGTGTGTGTAGTCAAAGCACTGTCTCATCACTTTATCATTTATTCATGGCAGCCATCCTTGGCTTCCTCTGCGTCCACTTGAGCTTTTACTTCTTTTCCCATTCACTTGCTCCTCTTCCTCTGCTGCTTCCTGAGAAGCACAGACCTTTCTGCCCTACCTCCTTCTCATCTCTAGTGGCACTCATCCTCTCTCCCTGGTCTGTCTTCTCCACTGGTTTCACTCTTTTTACTTTGCAGCGTCCTCTCTCTCTCTCTCCCTGACCTGTTTTTATTAAAGATCACCTTTCTTCAGCTATCCATCTCCCAGAGGATCTGTTTTCTTTCCTCTCTTCTTCCATAGGGCCCTTTTCACCTCACTCAGCCCTGGGCTTGCTGTGAAAGTTGCACACTGAGGATGTCAAGGGACACATATCTGTGTGTAGCATTGTGTAGCGTGTGTGTGTGTGTGTGTGTGTGTGTGTGAGAGAGAGGGTGCCCAATCCTCTTTCCTTGATGTACCTCATTAACTCCAGATGTTGGGCTGGGCTGGGTCTGTGCAGCTCCACCCACCCATCCACCCATTCCCCAACACACAAACCTCCACACAACCCCAGAGAGTAAGAGAGAGAGAGAGAGAGAGAGACTCTAAAGCCTGAAAAAACTCAGTCTACAGCAGTGGTAAGCATTTCAGAGATGATGAGAATTAAGAGGAAGGACAGAAAAGAGGAGGGGAGGGGTCGGGAGGAGCAGGGTAAAAAGTGAGGTAGCAGCCAAGAGGATCTGCTTTGACCACATCAGAAGAGCTACAAAGTTTCTCCCTTGCTCTGCCTCTTAGCTCTCACATTTTGCGAGTAATTCCCCTTCCTCGCTTGTCCTCTCTTTTCCTCTCCTTTTCCGTCTCCTCCCTCTCCTCTCATTTCTCCTGCCTGTGATCTATCGGTGCATGAAGTGTATGAAAGCCACGGACGTGAAATGATTGCCGAGTTGAACTCTGCGTGTGCGTGCGGGTGCTGCATACGACAGGAGACATGATTTAACATCTGCACATAAAACCGCGCCGCAACCTCTCTTTTGGAAGTTGTCACCTTTTTGCGATGACATTATGATGTCATTAAAACCGCCTGCTTTCTTGTTTATCACAGCTCTTCTCTCTGTCTCCCCTTCCAGCGTGGAGCATGATTTCCGGCAGCAGGAAGGACGTTTCCAAGGGGTAATGGAGGCCTTGGAGGGAGAGTATGATGTACCCGCATCAGCCCTGACTAAACACATGCCAGCCCATTCCTCCTCCTCCTCCTCCTCCACGCGGCCAAGCACCAAAGCACGGGTCAAGAAACTCCGAAAGAAGTGTTTCTGGTGGCTTTAACGCTGGGGGACGAACAGCAGAATCTGACCTATGGAAGTGTGGTATCAAGTATAATTCAAGTCAAGTGGCTTTTCCTTGCATCGTCCCCGTTAAGGATTGCCAAAATCCTTGCCGATCATTGCCACCATTTCTGCCCTCAATTTGGAAAATATTGAAAAGAAGACCATGAATGACAGAGATAACGGAGGAGGGACTTGTTGAACTTTCCTCCACGATGCTTCTAAGAGGGTGAAAAGAGATCCCCAGACTTAATCAACGCGTAGTGACGAACGTTGGAGTGACAGTGGGAAAACCACACTTTCTACTTCATCGTGTGAGGAGATGAAGAATTAGCACTTTGGACGGCTGAGTGGATTTCCTACACACGAATGTATGAACGGACTTATGGACGGCCGTGACGGATTCATGACTGCGGAGGGCAAATATGTATTCACCACAAACTACAGCAATAAGCCTGGGAGTAAGAATCTAAGAGTCTTTGGATGGATCCCCCAGCTGGATAGCAGCCAAAATAAAAAGTAGCAACAATTGGGCGAGCTAAGAGGATAGAGACTGATGAACCATAAGGAAAGCTCACTGGATGGATAAAAGGGTTTTGGAGAGCACACTGGTGACTGTATTAATTATTTATTAAGTATTTAGCTTTTAAAAGGACAGATAATGTGCAAGGCAGCTCATCAAAGACTACCGAGTGTCAGATAAAAGTTCCGTCAGTGTCGGCTGACAGCGATTTACTTTTCTTTTTCTTTTTCTTTTTTATATATTACCATCCAAAATGGAAGTGTTTTGCTCTTAGAACAGTCGCGGATCTTCACACACGGGCACACGAACACACATGTATAGACAAGCACACACTGTCAGGCGCTAATACATACAAATATATGCACATGTATGCACATTCAATCGCACTCAATCACCCACACAGGTAACACACGAGTACCCTGGAGAGCTAGCGTTACACTAAATATTGGCTCAGAGTCTGAAATCTTCAGCATCCATGTGATTCAAGTTGGAATCGATCAGGCGTGGCAGTGGAAATTTTGCAGAGTATAAACACGTACAAGGTTAATTTTTGTCGACAAAAGCAGACGATGTTCTACCGACAATTCTGACAAAATCAATAGTCAGGCTGAGATAATTTGTATGTCCCAGTATCAGAGAGAGCGCCTCAAGGATTCACAGCCCCACTCGGTGAATCGTCCCCCATGCAGCCTTAAATTTATTTAGTAAGAAGACAAGAACAAACTCCCAGAGAAACTAAACATGTGAGGAATAAAATAGATTCCCTCTCCTTGAACACCCAGATATGTAAAAGCTGTAGGTGTGAAAAGAATTCATAAATGGAAAAGATGTTATAAAACAGAAGAATAGCATTAGTACAAGAGATGAGTCCGGATCAGTAAAATAATCTCAAATAATCCGTCATGGTCAAAAAGAAAAAAAATAATAAAGATGATTACCACTTTTGCACTCATATACACACACACACACACACACCACAGCAGCTCTGGAACTCTACAGTGCTTTTGTCTTACAACTTTCCAAAAACTACAATCTGAAACATGCCTACTAGGTCACAACACATTTCCCGATCAAACAATTCATACCTAAAGATGCTGTTGTCCTTGCAGTTTTATAGGGTGTCCTGTAACAGTGTGTGAGCTTCCACAATGCCCTGTTCCTGTTCTTCCTCTTGCTGTGTTGTTGCAGCTTTTTCATCGAGATGTACAATAAAAGTGTGTATTTTAAACAAACGACCATGTTGCCAACATACTTGCAGAATGAGACTACGTAGCAGATTAAACGCAGAACTGTTCCTAGTACGTACTGAGCGTGTGTGTATGTGTGTTGTGAATCGTAGTGATCCCAGTACTTACGATGAGAGCGTGTTCTCTGCCCATCGTGATAACCGTCTGGTTGATGATCCTCAGCAGAGACACCACGATATCCTGGATATGTTGAAATGTTTCTCCCTGATGAGTGGTGAAGATGGGAAAAACAAACACATAAAGTTAAACACAACATTTTCCTCAGGCGTACACACATAAAAACACACGCGCACACGCACACACACACCGAACCGCGCTCATGTAATATTTAATACAGTGCAGCATCCGCTCAGGTATTATATTGTGGATCTTGGAGGGAAATGTCAGAAGTTTGCCTGTACAAATTTTGGAGAATGGACAGGATTTTCTTATGTAGCCGTCTCACAGAAACCTTGCTCCCAGTGAAAACAACCACGCAGCAAAAAGCTTCACGAAGCGGCACAATGGGAAGATGCCAGTTAGAATGAAAGACTTTTTAGGAAACGTGCGTCATTTAACCAACTTTTGCTTTGGCATGAGGCTCGGATTTTAAGCTCTTTTCTGTTTTTTACATATTTGGTGTTTTTCTGTTTTGCAAAAGAAAATAATACAGGTTTTTGAAAAATACACACACACACACCCACACAGAGAATAAAAACCCTCACGCAGGCCTGGCATCAGACTACATTGAAACCAGTCAATGGAAACTGACTCACACTTGCCTGGAGGTAATTATTCACTAGTGAGGCATCTGCTTCGTACTTACACTCCTCAGCATTTGTCCTCCCGGATGCCTTTGTGTGTGTGTGTGTGTGTGTGTGTGTGTGTGTGTGTGTGAGAGAGTGTGACTGTGTACTTTGTTGTTGTTAGCATAGTCCGACCAACTGTCTATTTGTGCATATTTATCTGAGCAAGTAAGCAAATCAACAAAGCAGGAAAAATTGGACGATGGTCCAAAAATAACAAAACTGTACACAACTCTGACAAGTGCAATGATTGAAGCTATTTGTGTGTGTGTGTGTCTGTTGAAATGATGGCAGGTGATTTAAAAGGCTTGATGAGAACCAGGCAGGCATGATTAAACCATAATAGATGCACCGATTCACAGGCACGAGGCACAGAGGAGGCAGACATCTTTGTAAGTAAATGTGCGTTTGTGTACGCGCATGTGTCACCACGCTTGTCATTTCCATCTATATTCACCATGTCAAAGTCATACTTCCTAAATGCATTCTGACCATGCTCTCTCTCTCTCTCACGCACACACAGAGACAGAGCCCGAGGCACAGCTGTTGATCCTAAATAAGACTTAATCTGTTTGGCACACTGTGGATATTTTGGTCTCCTGGAAAGAGTTTCACACAGGAGGTGAGACACAATGCAACCTCTCGCACAAACACAGGCATATCTAGAAACTGTAGCGAGGGGGAGGGGTTGAGTTTCTCTCCTGTAACATGAAACAAAAGAAAATGTTTTTTTTAGGATGCTGATGTGGGGAAAGGAGTAAAAATGAGAGCGGTCTGGTGAGCAGTGTGTACCGAGCCTTCCACCCTCGTCCTCAGAATTACTTAGAAATTCAACACAAGCTCTCCCACAGACAGGCACATCTGTCCGTCCTATCGCCTTCCCCTCTGTTTCTGGCGAGTGCATGTGCAGTGTGAAAACGTAATCAGGTTCCCTCTAAACCCCAAAGGCTGCTTCGTGGCCACCGATGCACCATGTGGGCTTCAGAGAGGGATGGATGGATGGAGGAATGAGAAAAGAAACAATGGGAGCGTGCTGCTCCTTCCCACACCTCCTCTCATCACGCCTTTCTCCCGTGTTACGTCTGCGGATGCATAATTGATTTTTGATGCGTGTACCTGTCAGGTCGCTTCAAAAGTCTCCTGCCTTCTTCTATAATTTTCAACAAAATGCACACCAATTAATCTCATCGTGTTCGCTCTTCTCCATTCATCACGTCCCTCTCCGTCTCTCCTCCCGGCTCATTTTTCATCAGAGAAATTCAGATAAATAATGTTGGAAAAAAACAATACCTGCACATCTAACAGTCAGCAGGTTGCCGGCAAATTGCAGGAGCAATTAAAAATCCCTCAGCTGGATACTGATGATGTGTGTTTGTGTACTAAATGAGTTTAGTTCAGGGAAAAATGAATGGATTTTGTCTCCCCAGAGCACCACGAAGCAACACGCGAATCGATTCGATTGTTTCCGGTTAAGGTCTGTTTCTTTGCACGTCTGGACGACTCATGTCAAACCAGCTCAGGGGTTCATGTTTTGTGATTTGGGAGACATGTTCCAGCGGGAAGGCAATGTGCTCTGGTTTGCGCCGTGTGATGCTAAAAGAAATGCTGGAAAATGTGTGTTTTCCTTCACGGTTGTTGGAGGGGGAGAAAAAAAATCAATGCAGAGGAAGGAGGTAATATTATGTAGTTTGAGTAAATGCTGTTTGACGGGTCAGTTATTCAGTTTGTATTGATTAGTGTATCTTAGCGAAAACAGACAAGTCAGGACTTTGAGTGATATTTCAATTTAATAGTGCACGTTTACTTTTCAGTTTACTTTCTTCTAATCACACAAGAACCCCTGAGGCTCTGCTGTCACCACTATTTTTTACTATGGTTCTGATTTAGTGAAAGCATTTAAAGTAATAATAATAATACAATAATAACTTTAATTTCCATAGCATAAATTAATGCCTTAAATAGGTCAGGTTAATCAAAAGTGCCACTCTGAAATACATCAGCCATGACACAAAAACATCATTAATCATTCTGAAGGAATGGATGAAGCTCATACATGGAGCAAGGAGTAAAGAGGCTTTAATAGCACAATGACCCGCTTACTGAGGACCAATCACAATGCAAGCAGAATACAGATGACACGATCACATGTAAATCCTGACATCAGATGTCGTTATCCAGAGATTATGTAAGACACACATGACACACACATGTCACGGATTCATTTTCAGTCTGTGGCTTTAAGTTGGTTGTTACATTTTCTGTGTAGATATTTTAACTTCCAACAGAATGGACTGTGTAATTACTCCGAACAGCTTGTGAAGCCAAATGAAAGCCCGTAGAGGCCAAATAAATTAGACAATAATTAGCCCCAGATTTTAACGCAGTTGGTAAAACTTTAGTAGTCATAAGTTCATTTCACCTCATAACAAAGTTTAATATTTAGATCAGGTTTGTACAGAAACTGTTTTTATACCGGGGAGCTTTGACTTCTCCTCATTAAAGACGTCTTCTGAATACTTGTATTTATGCCTCCCTAATTCAAGCATATGAGGAACACCTGAAGACGATAATTTCACCATATGGCGAACACCCAAGAGCCCCCTCAGGAAATTAAGTTTCCACTCCAGTGGCTGCTAATACAACACATTTGCTGGATGTTGGCATTTTCTTTGCACCTTTTGTGGTAATTTATTGCTGTCTATTTAAAATATGTTACATGGTGCATGGCCTATTTACTTGGATTCCTAAAATCTTACTCGGCATGAGCACAGCGGAGCATTTTGCACGAGTCATTACATACCTTTCTGTTGTATGACGCCATTTGCTTTGTCTTTTGCAGTAGACATAAAATATTGTTCTAAAGTGTCTCATGTTGCACTATAGTTCTAGTAGAGTTGGAATGAAAGACCGATCAAAGCCTAGAAGAACTACTACAACTTCCACCAATTAAAAAACTTAGAATATAATTCCTGAGCTGACAAAATAAGTCTGGCTGAGGAAGAGCTTAGCACTGTGTGATGCCACGCTCACCTCCAAACTCTTTTCATCTGATTTTCAAAGCGCAGGTGAAGCGCCAGGACAGGTGCAGCAGGCAATTGCCTGTGGCCCCAAGCTAGTAGGGGGGTCTGCTTACAGCAATAATACACCTGCTCAAATCCCACGTCCATGACGAGGCCACAGAATTATTTTACCAATTCAATGTCATAAAATAAACAATTTTACCCAAGAAGACTTTTTTTAGACTGTGCATAACGATAAAAACTCGTCTGGTCTGATTAAGTCTAACAGATGGACTGCATGCATGTTAAAAAAAAACCCAAAGAGCGACCGGTTTGGAGTATGCACGGATCAGTCCGCCTCTGTTGCCATATCTCATATCCATATTCGTCTCCTACTAACCTCCTTTTTCTGTGTGTTGATGGTGATAAATGGACCGAAGGGGCACTGAAAGCCTCAGATCACCAGACAAACAAATGTGCCATTCCACTCAAAATGAAGAAAAATGAACGGATCTGGGTAGTTTAAGATTACGGTTCACACCTGGCATCACAATGTGTCTCAACTGTGCCTCCAGCAAGTGGATTTTCTTAGGCCGCTAGCAAACAGATTGGTTGTCTCACCACATTGTCCCTGCTGAGCACCTCCAGGATGTTGTTGAGCAGCTCCAGACTCTTCCTTCTCTCATCGTGAGGGCCGTCGGCCATAGTGGCCAACGCACAGCTCAGCTCCTGCAGCATCATAGGTAACAACACATCACGGCATTCTGAAAAGCCAGAGAAGCAAACCAGGTTTAAAAATTCACAGGACTACCAAGCAGGCACACATACACACACACATACACAAACACTGTTGCTTTACCGATGGCTCCACTACAGAAGGAAACCCAACACACGGATGGTTTGTGGTGCAAGAGTGACATCTTATTTTATTTACTTCCTTAAGGCACCTAAACCGTAAGAACACCTTAACAGGTTTAAAATGTAATGCCAACTGTCACAAAATCAAGGTTTACTTTAATATGATGTACTTCAAAGAGCTAAACTTACGCGCGGGCCTCTTGCATCAACTTATGTCAACACACAGAGAGGCAGAGAGAGAGAGGGAGAGAGACAGGGACTGCAGTGAATACGTGAATAATGATGCCAGTGCACCCTGAAGAAGAATGCTAACCTCAGACTGCACGATGGAGTGTTATCAATCAGCTGTCTATTTACAGTTCCTCGCATATCTGTGCCCTGTCAGCCAGACAGTCGACACATCAATCTTCATCCAAACCATTCTCTGATTAATCCATCTATCCACTTAATGCATTTATTCGGCTGTGCATGTAATACATCATTGGTAATTAGTCAAAATGTTGTGTCTGATTCATAGATGAAAAATAGTACTACTGGAATAATATTTCATTTGTAACTACAGGCACAACAGAAAAGCTGGCATTGTATTTTGTATGAAAATAAAATAAATAACACAGCTATGAATATTTTTATTCATCAATATGTTCCGGTTGTGCAAATTATTCTGGAAATCTTAGCTATAGAAGTGAACTGACTGAAAAATATAGGTGTGCATGTGCTAAAAAATTCAAATATCATAAAAATGTCATAATAATAATATCATAATAGATGTAGTGGAAAACAGAGGCTCCCACTCTAAATCTATAGCACCCAGATTGGCTACGTTGGTTTGTAGATAAATATCTTTAAAACTTGACCAAGATTATACTAAACATGATATTCTCCTTTTTGTCTATCTTGACCTCTACCAAGTGCCTCCTCCCTCTTTTTTCCCCCCCCTCTCTCCTCCCTCACTCCATCCCTCTCTCTGTAGCCGCAGGTAGACAGAGCCCATCAAAAGCTCATTTAGGCTGATGCTCATTACTTTCATTATTAACTGAGCTGAGCCTGCAGGCCTGCTGAGTGGACCCTTGTCACAACACACACTCCATCACACACGCTTACGCAGATTGAGAGAGTAAAGACAGTCAATGCACCCGTCACAGACTTCTGTCAATGACACGCAGATGTGGAGGGGAGAGGACACCTGAAGGAGGATTGCGAGTACAATCGCTACACCTTGAGGGAACTAAAGAATAAAATAAACCGGATGACACCAAGAAGGATTTAAACGTCAGGTCATAAAAATCCAGTAAAGTATACAATAACATCATAAAATTGAAATGGAGTGAGGGGGAAATAGATGTTCAACAGATGGGACGACCGATTTTGATTCTTGCAAATGAAAGAGCTGAAGAATGTGAAGCTGGAAGGGGTACCTCTCAGTCCTCCACGCCCCTGAGATGTAATACTGATAAACTGGTTTACTGAATGAAAACAGACAGCAGGTTATGGCTCCGAGAAAGTTTAGTCTCGGGCAACAAATGAAGACTTTGAGCTACGTTTCACATTTTGCTCACAGCAGCTTCAAGCTTTGTTCACACACTGCACCAGTATGGCACTTTAGGGCTCTCACAGCATGCAGTACCACTTTGGTATTTAACAGTAAAAGCTTTACGAGTGAAATATAAGTTGTACAGTACAGTACAGTGCAGTGCAGTGCAGTGCAGCCTTGCATGGTAAAGCTTTGTACCTCTCCAGGCAATGATCCGGAACATTGATTTAACGAGGTACTTAGGTACTTCTCGGTGTCTTGTCCGTCCTGGAATAACATCGGGAATATTAATATCTCAGGAATGGTAGCTTTCTCGTTGACTTCTTTGAACTCCTCTGTGGTCCTTGGGGCTTCTAGACTTCTAAGAACACCTCGCATAATAGTTCATGTATCTCTCGGGTCTAGGTCATTCTTTTGAAGGATATTTGAAGTGACTGTGATATCAAAGAATCCAATCTCCTGGGGTGTTCCAACCGTTGCTGACCACGCACTCCATCCCGCTCACAGAACAGGAAGCACGTTGGCGAAGGATTATTTATGTATGTAACTTGGAACACATATGCAAATGAGGACATGAACTGAAAATTACGTAGCTGAGTTTAGTCAAAAAACTGTTTGATCCTAGTATGAGTCACAACAAAGCTGAAGTGTTTATCCAAGCGGTTCTAAGTGGCTGCAGCAAGAGAAAATTGTCCTTATTTCGGTTTGACAATTTTCATCGTCACGTCCAAAGACAGTCAATTCATTTGTTGTGGCGTTGTGGGATGGATGCTGAAGTTTAAAGAAGAAAAGCAAAACGTACACTGTGGTAAAAGGAACTCAGGACCGTTTTTACCAAATCAATTCTTGTAGCTCTGTTTCTACCTCCACAGCTCTCCCTGTTAGGTGGTTGGGGCACTGCTCCAAATAATTGGTGGGGGGTTGATGTTCAATGGACCACTACACATTGACCGGTGCACATGGTGTCCATCACAAAATCGTCCTTAGGGCAACATAGGGACCTAGCGGGACGACAGGCCACTTTTCTCGAATGCTGAGTCAGGCACTTTAGCTTAAAAGGTAATCGACCCTCGCATTATCCTCAACTGAGCCTCACTTGGTGCAGCTGGACCTCTTAGTTGGACTTACTGTATGTGGTAGTTCAGTTTGTTGTGTTGGTCTACTGTTGCTGAAATTAGCAACCATTTTGCACCCATTTGGAATTTGGGGTGTGTGTGTTTAAAGCTTTAATGTCGACTTAATCGTATTGTGCATTATGTGTTTAAATGCAACTTATTATGTAGAAATAAAACCGATCTAACATTTAAAATCTGGGCTGGGTACCCAAGATGATCCACGGTACAATTTACTGTATAACACCTGCAGGTTTCAGGGGAATTCCACTGTTGTAATCTGTGTATATTATCCTCTGCAGAGTAAATATATACTGTAGCAGCACTAAAATCCTGTGTGCCCAGATTTGAGCCTCTAAGACGTGACTTCCTCTCGGGCTGAATAGCAATCCCCCCAGCTTTCACAAAGGTTGATCCAGTCGGACACTAATCACGGCTCTAATCCTGACCTTAAACCGTTTTTGACACAGGTGTGTTTGGTGGAGCTTCCAATGCAAAATCTGCTCTGCTCGCATGGTTTGCAGGGAAACAGCTTGATAAAAAAACAAAACACACACCGCTCGAACGGACCACAACCAACACATGTTTCTATGTTCCATTTTACATGAGGGCGGCCCTTGTTATGCGCTGTAGCCCACGGACAGTGCAACAATTCAGCCATTCAGCGAAGGAAACCCTCACCGACGGGATCCAATAGACAAATTGAAATCGAGGTCTTGGGGCAAACAACAGGAAGCATTTGAAGATTTTACTCGTTCCCACTAATGGCATGCACATATATTCATAACAGCCCTAAGAATAGATACACACAAAAACACACGCGCGCATTCAAGTGCTCATTTATATTCCATTTCAACTGTTTACTCCAGTTGTAATTATACTTTTTGACCATAAGTGTTGGAGTGTCTGCCTGAGTGTGTATTTGCACGTTGGATTGCCCGTGGAAGCAGGTCTCCTTTTTCTGCTTTTTGCCTCATTTCTGTTTGCCTTGTAAGAGTGGCGACGCGTGTGTGGCTTTCTGAGTGCTGTATAAGACTGTGGTTTAAGCACGCCGCTACACAACACACAAATACAGAATACACAACTGCCTGAGCTGGCAGAGCACCATACAGAGAGCAGCTTTGATGGCTCAGCAGCTGCCTCATCCATTCTTCAATCTTTTTTTTTTTTTTTCCACAATTCACAGCCAAACACAATAAACTATAGCATATGATAATAAGATGCAATTGCTGTTACAAAGATCCCTCTAAATCAGAGGTGCCTGTCCTCTCTCTTTCTCTCTCTCTCTCCATCCCTCTCTCCTCCCACCCCTTTTTCTCATGGGAAGATAGAAAGAAAAGTGATAATGAGGACGTTTGGAGGCACACTGACAACTAAATCTACAGAGTGGAGCAGAGGCTGGGTCCACGCCAAATGTCGCCCAGCTTGTTGACGCTAAACGACTCCCTCAGCAGGTTTTTCATTTTTCCATGTCACTGTCTCTCCCCTCCAGTCTCCCTCCATCCTTATTTTGCAGTCCTGCATCCATTCCATGCACCATCTATAAATCCTGTATGTATTTAAATATACAATTTAAGGATCATCACACCATTGTCAACATCAACAGAAAACACTGTGGTGAAAATTAAACAAAGGCACAAGCAGGTCCAGTTTTTATTGTCTTAGAGCAAGATTCAGCCGAGTATTTTGCCTTTTTTACAACTGATAAATCTCAAACAATTATACACGGGGAAAAAAATCTAATCTAACTATAATAAACTGTAAAGCAGAAATGTGTGCCGCATACGTTTGAGAGTGTTAAGCCAGTCCTCCGAGTGCTGTTTCCAGCCTTTACTCGTCCCATACACTGAATTTCAAACAGCGTAAATGATATTTTCAGCTCTCACTCGCTCTGACTCATCCACTAATTGCTACCAACCATCTCTGCGTCTCTCCTCTGCTCTGTCCCCGGTATGACGGTTAAATTGATTGTCCAATTAGTCTGTTGGTAGCTGTTGTTACTACAGCATTTTAATCAATCCGAGAGCACAGATCAATGGTAAATGAACGCCTGGGGTAAAACATCTCATTGCTTTCACTGACGGGCAGTATTTTCGCAAAGGAACGGCAGAGTGACTTTAATTAAGCACGCATCTGATCGGGAGTTTTAAGCTCTGCGTCGTATGTGTTCAATAGCATAACACAACAAGCTCACCCCCTTAATGTGTCATCTCTAATTTACCGATCCTCTGCGGTGAGGGATGACTGTACATCCATTACATCGCTGTGGCTGCGGCGTTCCCGGTGGGAATCGCTGTGCTTTAAACAGAACCTGACAGACTTTATTTGAAATAACACAAAGGCCCAATGAATCTCTGCAATGTACATCAGCGACTCACTGCACCATGCTGTTCCAGGTTATTCCTGTCTCTGGTCTAATTAAACCCGGCCCACATCGGTACAAAGACAATTAATGAGTAAGGGTGTAAACAGACTGACCGTACGTGTCCCCGTACTGTCTTCATTTGTTTGTACTGTCTCTATTTCATCTCGCTTACCAACAGACACAAGGAGAGAGGAGAATATAAATGAGATGGAGAGAACGCCCGAGATGGAGGCATTTCCCAAAATGATTAAACTCCATTCACTTTGCTCCATTAGTCCCATCCATCCATCCATTTTTTTCCCCCCCTGAATGACAGCGTCTCTGTCTTTCGCTCTCATTCTGCACATCTCTCCGTCTCCCCGTCTCCCTCAGTCAGTGGAAAACACATTCTTGCAGACATGTCCTCCACCCCCACCTGTGCAATTACATTCACAACAGGTGTAGCAGGCAATATTTGCAGTGCTTGAGATAACACAGCAGCATAATCTCCGTGTCCTCACCAAAACTTAATGTGATGTAACATAACCTCATCTAATTTAATGGAGCGTAAAATAATATACTGATGTAAAATACTGTGTGTTTGCATATCTGAATTCTTTTGGTCCAGTGGGACTCCACGAACGCATTTGATTCAACTGGGTCTTACACACCCGTGGGGATGGGAGGGGAAGAAGAATTTTTGGAACAACGTCGCAATTGCTGAGTATTTGGAGAGGAATCTGGAAATTCTTTAGATATTTTGATGGTTGATGGTTCTTTTATTTCATCTACAACTCTACCGGTTTCCCTTCATTTTTATTCAAATGTAACGTGAGATGGAGGAAACAGAAGTCAGTGCAGGATGGCTGAATGGGAGCGTGGGGAACTGGCAGAAGAGAAGAAGAGGGTTAGTGGACCAAATCTGGGACTTTGACCAGCTCTGGGAAATCAATGGAAAAACAAAATGGCAGGCTGGTGTGCAGGTCCTTCTGCTCTTTTCTTTCCCTGACCTGATGTTTTTTTCATTAGTATCTAAGCTCTCAGTGTGTCACAGTGATTGCCCGACATCATTATAATTTGACTAAACTGAGCTGTAATGCCTCATAAATTAATTTTTTTTCCTCAAATCCAGATTAACCCATATGACAGACTGCACGTGTGTCTGTGTGCCAGTGTGCGTATACTGTATGTGTTGTGTGTGTGTGTGTGTGTGTACAGTATGTTCTTGCCAAGACCGTTAATCCCACAAGCGTATGCTGAATAAATCAGAGGAATGTTTTTGGAGAGAAAATCAAACTCAATCTCTGCATGCATTGTCCATAGATGTGACATGTTTTACGGCTACATACGGATCTTTGATTGTAGTAGTATTAAAAAAACATAGTATACTATATACTGCACATATTACATGCATGTGAAATATGGTGGCAGCAGAATAAACAGGGTAATCCAGATCTCCCCCAGCAAAATCTACAACTTTTCCCATGAGATTCCACAGCCCTCCCTGGTGAAGATGTCCAGCAGGTATCTTTGTTATCTCTGTAATGCAATGTGAAATGTGAGGTGTCTTATAGTTATTCAGTAATGTGGTGTGGAATATAATTTTCAAAATCTGAGATCTTGCCAAAATCTACTTAAACTGATTAAACTCTTCATATTATGTGGAGTTCTCCCCCTAATTTACACTGGATTTGTCACATAAAAGTTTTAATTTAGTTAAATTTCTGTCTCACATCCACAAGCCACACACACACACCACACAGGCAAAACACACACACACAGTCCCCTTCCATCATCTGAAATCTCCCACACTGTCAGCGGCTTGACATTTGTCTCTTGAGAGTGAGCTCGGCAAACCTGGTCAGACAGACAGTCAGACAGACATGTCGAGGTATTAAATATTTATTACAGTGCGGTGATAGGACACCGGGGGCCATTAGCCATTATAAATATATAATTTATCTTTCCTGCATATTTCCAGCCTGTTGGACGAATGGCAGTCCGCCATACAATTCCTACGATTAGCGCTCCAATGCTAAAATGCATCACAATTAGACGGAGTGTCAGCCCTTATTTGTCGAGACAGGAGCCGAGACGGAACGGACAAATGTGTAAGTGAAAAAATAAATAAATAAATAAAGACGATGTCAGAGGATGGGGAGAGGAGAGGGGAGGAAGGTGGAGGGAGGGGGCGGTGTGTTGCTGACCAGCACCATGCAGCCGGGCTGACAGATCGACTGTGTGCAGACCTTGAACTTCAATCACTTACTGGGTATTTAAAGGCAAAACGAGGCCAATCTCGCCATTTGTCTCTCTCTCTCTCTCTGTCTCGCTCTCTTTTTTCCACTCTCCCCCTCCGACTGATATTTTTTGCTGTCCCCATTACGCTTTGTTTCCTCCGAAGACCACCATCCACCTGTTCTCCCTCTCCTCCTTATCTGTCTCCAATCCCTCGCTCCCTCTTTTTCAACCTGCCTTTGTCTTTTCCACATTTGTCCACCATCCGTCTTTCCCTTCCTGGCACCGGTCCCTCCCTCACTAATCACTGTGTCATCGTTCCTTTTTTTTTTTTTCACTCCCTCTTATCAATTCCCCTCCCTCTCCAAACATCCTTCCCTCCTTTGTCTGGACCCTTCATCATCGATTTTTCAGCAGTCTTCGCCTTTCTCACCTCTGGTTCTTCTTATTTCCATCCCTTTATCTCACCACATCTTCATTCCAAAATGAGACATTCAACATTTTTAAATGCCAACTGCTCATACTGAAATGAAGGCAGATCCCTTTATTGGTTATCGCTCACGCCAAGAGTCATTCTGGGCTGATGCGTCCAAAATTTGCTGGAGGATACTCCTGTCCATTTTTCAAAAATTCACTGATAAATCAGGGGCTTGTTTGCCAAAATGGATATGAAGCATTTTGGCACGATACGCTACACTTTCCCTTTTCGTTCCTCGTTGCTCTTTTTCTTATCGTCCTTGTCCCTCCCTTCCACATCTTTCCTCCCTCTCTCCTTTCCTCCCTGTGACTCTGAACATGTTGACAGCTTGCCGGAGGGGCGAGTCTGCTGTCTTAGCCCCGGGGGAATCAATCATCCGAGCCAGGATCAATACGAGCGGGCTGAATTCTGGACCAGGTACCGACTTGGCTGGCAGCGGCTGACTGATGAGTGGACCCGCTGCTACACTGAGCAAGATATAACGTTCCTAATCATCAACAGCAATATGCGGCACTCCACAAAAATGTAATTCACAAGTTTGCTCCCATCCAGAAGTAATATCACAAATCACTCCAGAGCTAATGGAAAACAAAAGATTTGCTGCATGGGTGAAGCAGAAAGCGGTCCTGTTCACATGAATGCAACTTGAGTGCATCCGTCTAGACAATCAGCCTCCCTACTTACATCATCTCTCAGTCAAATCTATTCAAATTTTTGTTTTCTCACACTCAACTCAGCCACCAGTTTGTCCCCTGAGTGGAGACCCACTAATGGGCCCCTCACTGAGTCTGTATTATACAGCAGTTCAACCTTAGGCCACTCCATCCATCACCGTGTGGTCCTCTGCATGGGCAAACCACTTAACAGACCACTACAAGCTAATTAGACAGCCATAATAGGGCTGAAGAGGGGCAGGGGGTGGCAGATAATGTGTGATCACTGACAGGTAGTACACTTCCAGGCTGTAATAAAGGCAACGCCATGCTTTCCAGAGCAATTTTAGCCAATTTAATGGAAATGCTTTCAAAATACCGTAGGTGTAGGCCTATTTTGAAATTCTTAAAATGATGTGACAGAAGTTTGTGTTTTCTACAAACAGTTCCTGATACTCGTTTCGTTCCCGTTTATGCTGGGTTTTCAAGTTTGTGGGAATTTTTCAGGCTGGGTGGACGATGAATGTCATCCACACACACTCGGTGAAAGTACGAACAGTGAGAAACTACAGAGAGCCAGAAAACAATCTCAGGGATTTCATCTACTGACTTATTAATACGGCCTTGCCCCTCTTCTGTGATAAGAGATGAATGGGACTTGACATAACACACACCATCAGGGGATGAGTTCATGAATAGCCACTCGTGCTGATTGTAATAAGATGATATCTGACAGAGGTCAATTGTGCTGATTGTAATTCCACTGCTGGAGGTGAATAGGACATATTTTCCCCATAAAACGAGTGGAAGTGAGCACCCAGAATACCACCCTTTGTCACAACAGGAATCGCTGCATCAGTCAATTATGTGCCATGGGGGTGTTTTCTTCAAATTACATTCACTTTGTGGTCTTCCAGACAGCTTCCAGACAGTTTAATCAAACTCAGGAGTTCAAGACATAACCAGAAGTCACCCAAATAACAGAGCACGCCTATTGTGATCGTTTGTGAGACTGAACAGAACAATATTGACCACTTGAAGTAAGTCGAAGGAAGCAAGGCAGCTGGAGTTGCAGAGACTTTTCTAAAACCTCAGTTGATGATTTAATGGGATTGCTTCCCGTGGAAATGCATCCATGATCCAAATTCAAACGCACATCTAAGTAGGCTGCATTAAGTCAACACCTTCTAAGTGAAGAACGTCCTTAGTGATTATGGTGCACAGTGAGAACAGCTGTCTAAAAATTCCTGTTGCCGAACTGGAATTATTCACTGTATAACGACCGTATTAATTAGGCGAGATACAGCAAAACTAGCATTTGTGATTGGTTCTTCACAAAACAATGGAGTCAGTTGCTTCAGTTCAGCCCGGTCGTGCAGAGCGAAATTTACGCACCTTGTCTCTGGAAGAGCTGGCTGCTGACTATTTCAGTCATGGAGGTCACCTTCTGTTTTTGCAGTTTCTCCGGAGGGATGCAAGAATAAAAGTCATGCAGCAACTGACTGTGGGGAGAGAGGGAGGAATGGTGGGGAAAATCTGTGAGATTATTACACAGGAAGGACTAGAAGCGCACTCAGTTGAGTCCATACTGTCTGCTAAAGGCTAATAATCCACTAAATAATGGACTTGTGTTTCAAAATCCGCATCTACTGCATCTTCATAATCTTGGCTGCGTATTTTGGCAATATCGCCAACTTGCAATGCTAAGGAAAGTGACAAACAAATCCTGGATTCAGATACGAATCACCCAAACTTCATGAGTTATTCCCTGGATTATGCTCAAGCTGCCTACCAAATTTCTCGAAAATCTGTTCACAACGTTTTGAGTAATCAGGCCGACAAACCGAGAAATATGAATGAAAACACTCAGCTGTAACCACACAGATATCTGGAAGGCACGGCCGCAACCGAGCATCCAACTTACAATGTTAATTTTTTATGAAGCAGTTTGTCAGGTGGGGTAACGCATTAGCACGGGGCGCAGACATGAGCAGAGGTGTGTGTCTGTGCCCAATGAAAACAAACGAGCTCAAAACACGCATTAATGAAGACACAAGTTTGATCCATCTATCTGCCCAAATTCAATTTTCTAATAATTAAAGGGGCTGGTTGCACGCCCCGACGCCGCTTAAAAAGATTGAACGCTCGGCGCACGGCAAACCCTCTGTCTGTATTTTTCCATTTGTTTCTCACTTTGTCTCCTCAAATTGAAGCGGCACGTTCGCTAATTTCATATCATGGAATAATGCAGCATCTCTGCCCCCAAACTAAAACAAAAAATGAACACACAGGCTTTGTATTGTTTGATGTATGATACGTGAACCAGAACATGCTGTGACACATTGGTTTATGTGCAAAAATGAATTAAAAAAAATCAGGTCCAGAGTCTAATTAACAACTTAAAATGTCATCCTATACCCTACGGACAAACAAAGGACACGGAGCAAACAAATACATGCATAGATGACGACTCTACGCTTGTCCTGCTCTGTGGATCACACTAGAAACAAGTCAACAGGCTGTCCTGCTGTGAGGATGAGAGATGAGACGGGGATTTGATGTCCACCTCATGCGCTGTGATTTTAATTCACATGGCTTGTTTTTTTGGACACAGCGCCCGAGGAGCTGATCAGGAATGCAGCAGTGATCCGGCGTGTTTGTGTTTGTGTTTGATTACGCCACAAGAGAGATAAAGGGTGAACGAGTGACAAGAAGCGCGTGTGCTGATTTTTAACGCCGTGTCCTCATCTTGTGTGTGCATGCGTGTGTGTTAGAGCTCACACCTGTGTCTGTGCGGCAGGTGTTTCAGGCAGTGTCTACGTTACGACGTGTTGACACTTAGTCATTCATGAGAGTGAAGAGGCAGTGTGAATAATCCACAATGGCAAAAAAAAAAACACTCACACACATGTCACAGACAGGAGAGGACAGAAAATATGGAAACGAAGGTGTTTAAAATCAAACCTGACACGTCGCGAAAACGCAAATATGCGTTTTCTTTCATGTAATAAGGTCACGCCATCTTAAAGGAGAGTATAATGTTTGTCTGCTGGATTTATACGGGACAAATGAAGTGCCCTAAATGTCACATTTCAGCCCGACGCCGTACACACTGAGGTCATTACCTGAGCTAAACTGTATATTGTGAGGTAGATTGTGGGTCGAGGAGAGGTTAAATAAGCAATTCTTAGTAATCATGTCATTTTCCACTCTGGGAGGCCGAGCATCAACTAAGAGGAGACGTTAGAATGGGCTCTGCTTGATGGTTTCGCAGACAGTGTGAGAAATAGCCAATCCACTCAGGGGCCTGAGGAGCAGCGGAAGAGTGGGGTCACAGTGTGTTTGATTGTGTGTCGGCGTCTCTACATGTCAGTTTGATGAGATTTTTATCTCCTGATGAAGACAGTAAGACTCAACCAAGATGGGAAGTGTGGGGGCGGGAGACAGTAAGGTGGGGGGGTCACCGAACAAAGCATGCTGAAGAACCCGAGCTTAGATGAAAGCTGCTCTCCGCATTTCCTCTCCACCTGCAGGCTTCTCTAAGTGCAAGATCTGTGTGTAGGTGTGTGTTTGTGTGTATGTGTGAGAGAGAGAGAGAGAGTGATAACCTTACCTGAGTAGTTTAGCATCAAATACTTTCTCAACATCATGCAGGACCGTAGGCAGGTACTTCAGAGCAGCAACCTGATAATACACACACATAAAAACTCTGAGAAGACTGTCCTGCAAGACTTTTGAAAGCTGTTAATGAACAGAAGGTGACCTTTTCATCAAACAGACACTCGTCCCAAGTGAGAAAGGTTCGCTTGTCTGTCTGCCTAAGCGTCTGTGTCAATTTGTGCACGTGTCTCCGTGTGCAGTGACAGAACAAGAGAGGGACACGGAGCAGGAGAATACTGATGCAGGAAGAGGAAAAGGAAGAGCATAAGGGTTAAATTTGGACGGGTGAGTGATAGGAGCAAGGGGAGGAGGATGAGGAAAAAAATAAAAATACAGAAAATGCAAAGAGAAGAGACGAAGATCAAAGTGAAATGTGAGTTGGTGAAGGACGTAGGATGAGTGAGTAGCAGCTGGTGTTACCCTGAGCAGAAGAGTGGTGGTGTAGTCTGTTCTCATCAGGTTGTTGATGGATTCAAAGAGCCTCTTCAGCGACTCCTCAAACTCCTCCTGCTCCTTCCCCTCATACAGCCTGGGATGCGTTTAAATATGTGCAGAAGCAGAGACAGAATGAGACAGGATCATTAAAATAATGTGACGTTGAAGAGAGAGATGGAGAGGGAGAGTGTTTTTTTTTTTGTTTTTTTTACTTTTTATCATGTTTTTAGCTTCCATTTAGTTTTGTTAATTACTGTATTATAATCTAAGATTTGGGGTTATAATGTATGATAGCTATCATACCTAACCATCTCTACTTTCTTTACTCATTTTTATATTCTGCTGGTTAAATCTGACCGTAGATTGTTTTTGATATATATATATGTATATATATATATATATACATACACACACGCGTATATAGATATAAACCTCCACAGCTCACATCTATAAGCAAAGCTGCAGATAAACTTTCTGGAAAGGGTGCATGGCCTTAAACGGCACGGAATTCTTTCTGGCTCCGTCTGCTACAAACAAAAACTGCATCGAAGTCGAGGTGGCAGAGCGCACTTTAACCTGGTGTCAATATTTAATTTCACATATAAATCTATAACACGAGGTGTGACACGAGGAGAGAGTGCCACAGTGTCACTGAGCCAAATCAGTCCAGGCTGCGTTCTGCTTCAGTGATGCAGCGTTGTGTTGACAAAGAAAAAGTAAACAATTATGAATCTAGGATTAATCTTTTTTTTATTGGGGCATCCATTTTCACAGCACACACACACACACACACACACTCCTCTATCACTCTATCTGTTGTGTTCCTTATCTTGTCTCTGTGTCCCTGTCATTCACTGTGGCCGTGCAGTTGTTCATAACAATAGACGTTATGAGTGCTGGGGCGAAGGATTAGCATGTGGCACACTGCATTTAGCATGTGGGGGAGGGATTAGGCTGTAACACCGGTATTATCACAAGGCTCTTTACAGAGTGCAGTTATGATTAAAGATGCATTGTCCTGCTTAATCCACCAGCACTCTGTGTGTGTGTGTGAGTGTGCAGAGTGGACAGAGCGACAGGGTCAGGGTGTTGTG
Organism: Brotula barbata; assembly: GCA_900303265.1. NCBI lineage: Eukaryota > Metazoa > Chordata > Actinopteri > Ophidiiformes > Ophidiidae > Brotula > Brotula barbata. The sequence continues at coordinate 142,658 of OMNV01012341.1, forward strand.
GGTCCTAGCTCTCACTAAGTCCCATACTTAGTATAATTTAGTATACAGTATTACTGCGTTGGGTCCAATTATAATCCACGTTAAAGGATGTAGCTATGTTGAACTGTGTGACCCCGGATGGTTAGCGTCTACACACAGACTCTACATAGACACCCTCATGCTGTTCAGGAAGAGAGGGAGGTGAACCAGGGGATGTTTGAAGGAAGGAGTGGGCAGTAGAGCACAAAAGAAGGCTATGGTAAAAAAAAAAAATTTTAAAATAGGAAAATGGGAAAATGATGGAGTCCTTAATTTAGCAAATATAGCATAAAATAAACTAATTGTATCACTGTCACTTTAGCTTTCTCTGTAATGAAGATGATGTTGTTAAAATATCATTTTTTGCTTCTTAATATATTTGATTATAATGTGCTTACAGTCTGAGTCAAATTATTTGACAAGATCTTAAATTAACACAATGAAAGAGAGATGGCAATAAAAAGGACATTAGAGAAGAACTCATTATAAACCAAACAAAGTTACCAGAAACAATGACGTTATCATAAGGAACGATCTTGCGATGAAGGTAAACTGATCTCATAAAAAATGAGATCCTTATCCAATTCAACTGCCTTGATATTATAAATGTGGTGATTTTCTTTACAAGGTAAATGCGATCGCGGCTGCTGCACACAGACATGAAAAGGCGAGGAATGAAGTTAAGGGACAGAGACAGATTTAAAGAGGAAGGATGGGAAAGAAGACAGGACGAGTAGGTGAGAACAAGGAGGAGAAATATAGACGCGAGCAGGTGCTCCAGGGGAGACGAAAGAAACAGAAACAAGTGATGAACTACCGCACTGCCAAGTGATGAAAGTTACAGGGAGTGAAGGACAGAATGAAGGTGAACAAAAGAACAGAAGCTGGTATACTGTCCTCCTCGTATTTAGGAAGTAAATCTCTAATAGAATTTGCATGAAAATGAATACAGGTGACAAGCTAATAAATCTCCCATATACCACGTATTAACTATTAATGAGTGCCCGTCTCCATACAGACGCACCTACAGCGCCGGGGACTCCCTTGATTCCCCCCATGTCTACGAGTCAACACAGGAGGACAAATTTGAAAGGAAAACTTTAGATTCAGTAAGCTAAAGTTTCTTGTACTTGGGGGAATAAGAGAGGAAGATATAGAGAGGAGGAGAGAAGGAGGGTGAGATTTATCTGTTAGGAGGTATTCAGGGGAGAGAGAGAGAGAGAGAGAGAGAGAGAGAGAGTTGGGGTGTCACACTATTGCCGTTGCACACTCCCACTGCATCAATAAACCCATTTCTAAACAAACAATACCCTCAATGCCCTCTGGAAAATGAAAATGACAGACCTTTAGTGACCAGTTGACTTCAATTGACAACATGCACTTGCACGCACGCACACACACACACACAAGCTCACACACATACGAGCACACACACAAATTGATCTCATCCATAAACTCTGCCCAAACAGAAACAAAAAACCCCATGATTCCACCTAATATATATGCAGATCACATTCCTACACAATGTCATGCACATACAGCCAATTCCACATGTGTGTGTCACCAACAGACACACACACACACTGCCACCCAATACAGTAGATCATGTCTCTGATCTGTCAGCATCCGATTTTAAGCTGCAGTTATAAATGGTGTTTACAGTTATCATATGGTGCAGCTCGGGGCTCAGCACAGGGTTGTAATAAGTCCTGGTCTCCTGCTGTAGCTGTGTGTATTTGTGTGTGTGTGTGTGTGTGTGTACTATCACTAGCTGCCCATTCAGCAGCCCTGCCCTCTTATTTGGCCAGTGTACTTCATCATCAATGCTTATTAGCAGCATTAATGCTGTAATCAGCAACCTTTTCTCACTGAGCTGTCAGAAGCAATTAGTCCACCAATCCTGTGTTAGTGTGGGTGTGTGTGTGTGTGTACCCTTAAAAAAAATCTCGAGTGTGCCTAAAGTAAATTACAAGTTATAAGCACAATTCCCAATCCACATAAGGTTTCTCAAACACTCACTGGGAGTAAAGCATGCGTGAGCGAACGATGAACTTGAAGATGTACTCCAGGGCTTTGAGGGTGCGGAGGATGGGCTCACACTGTTCTCCTCGGCTGGACACATCCAGATATCGCTTCAACACCGACATCAGCTTCCTGGGAGGAATATCAGTCATTCAGTCATATATATTCCTTGGGTTTAAAAGCGAAGCACCTCGTCCGTTTTTCACTTTCACAGAGAAGAGAGTGGGCATGCAGTGGAGGAAGAGCAAAGGAAAGATAAAGGGGACATGTGACAGGAAGACAGGGGTGGAAAATGGCAAAATATTATTTCACACTTCAACAGCTGTACCTTTTAAAGGCTTCGCAGACATTTTATTTGCCCCTAACAGGAATGGACAGAAAATCATCCTGTAACCCTTGCACACTACACAGGTGTCAAAAAAAAACCCCACAGATAAATAATCCTGCGTGTCAAAGCAGCTGCCCCATGTTGTGGGTGGCACGAAGTTTATAAGTTCACAACTAACACGCATTTCATCTCCAGTCTGTCAGCGGCTTACAACCCTAACATATTCATGTCACATAAAACCGTAAAAAGGGCAAAGCTTTCAGCCGCTTCCATGAAATGGCCAGACGGGTCACTCACAAACAGATTAAACAATAAAAGTCTCCTATAAAATATCTAGTTATGAAATGATCTCTAATCTGACAAATCTCCAATCATTAGAGTAGTCCAGAGAATATCGTCCAGAATATTACCGTTCATTCTGCTGTGGTTTTTGGCTTGATGCATGACTAAAAGGCACAGGAGGACTTAGGGACTTTAAACGTAGTGACGGGGAGTTTTACATAACAACCTCCGGGCTGACAGGAGATAGAATGCCTTGACCCCGATGAAGAGATGCCGACACACTGGCCCCTGCCAGGGAGGGAGGGATGAGCGTGACAGATAATAGATGGTTGAGAGAGACGGAGAATGGAAGACTGGGACAAAGGAAGCTGACAGGAGGAGTTGGGGAAAAGAAGAAAGAAAGGGCAAGAAAGGTCTGACGTCGGCTTAGTTTTATGAAGTTTCCCAAGTCAAGCTAATGCCTAGGATGCACTTCTGTTATTTCACAAAGCTCAGTCCAGGTTTTCAGAAATTATAAAAACTCACAATAATCATAGATCTCACTGTAAATGTATTTAACATTTATGCATCAATTGATTTGGTTGACATTAATTCCACTAGATTATTTATTTGTTTAAATTAAATTTGTTTTTCTTGTATCTATTCATCTCTGAAGACATTCTGTTATTTGCCTTGCTGTTTTTTTACCTTACTTTTCATCCAATCTTATTTTAATATGTTTATATTTACGCTTTATCCACTGCATCCAGGAAAAGTGCTGTTCAAATAATAGATTTTTTTCTTCAAGATGCTCAATTCACATTTTATCTGCTCTTGCTCTGTTTGTTTGCTTGTCTTCTTGTGTCCTCCTTCGAGCAAAAAATGATTAAATAACTCCTCCCATCTTGGTCAGATTCACAATAAATGTCTAGACGTTTCTGTGTCTTCGTGAGGAACTTCACACGAAGCTGAATCAGACAGGAAGCGAGACGGTTGTGAATCAGGAAATGACCTACTTGTAGGCCAGTGTTGCGCTGAAATGCTGCTTGATGTAGGCCTCTAACACAGTGTTGAAGTGCTGGAACTTCCTGTCAGCGATGAGGCCTATGATGTATATCTGGCAGAGGGCAGAAGACATCAGTACAGGAGAGGAGACGACAAGTACACACTGTACTGTCAACACACAGAGGTGATTATTTGTGATGTAACAGACAAAGATGTCAGACTAGATACGTGCAGACAGATCGACTAGATATCACTTTTATTAATCCGTTGACAAGGCACGCACCGAGTCAAACACACACACAATCTTTCGTTGGGTAAACACATAAATCATCGCGCGCACTCACCAAAGCGTCAAAAACGAGGATGTCGTAGTCGTCGGTCTGAGAGTGTTCCATCATGATGTTGAACAAGGCATCCAGAGTGTCTTGGAGAAACTACACACACACCATCGATAGAAGACACAGAGGAGAAGCCCACCGAGAAAACAAATCTATCAGTCTGCACACACACACACACACACACACACACGCACAAAGTAAAACTGCCTTATATTCACACACTGACCTTGACCACCTCCTCTCCGTCAATGATTTTCAGTTTCTCCAGGTTTTCTTTGAGTAGTTCAGGATGAGTTCTCCATTTGAGCAGCCCCAGCAGACCCACTGCATCAGAAAGAGGAAAAGGCGCTGATCAAAGCCGTCTTAATGCCCTCTTTATTGTCAGAATCCTTAATGCACTGTAATTTGTTGTAATGTCCTTGAAGGCTTGAAATGTGCTGCGGCAAGTGTTCAAATCCACACTTTTTAATATCTACCACTAGAGCATTTGTCGAGAAATGCACATTTGTTATAGATTATCAAAGTTCCTATTTGGTATCTGTGTCTCACTGATAAACAACAACCAGCGATGCTTATTTGTTGTGTTTGTGTTCCGTCTCTGATGTCAGCGAGTCTCTGCAGCACCGCCTGTGCCAGGATTTCTGCTTCTCCCTCACCAACCCAAACTGTACCATCTTGGGGGTGGCCTCACACAACACTGCACGCACGCACGCACGCACGCACGCACGCACGCACGCGCGTCTGTGAGAGCTTTTGCGCGCGCGCGCCGTAGAGGTGATTAATACTGCAGGATAATATTCATTATAGTGATGGACTGGCTTTCTCAGCAACAGCTGTTGCATTGCACCTGTGTCCAAC
>OMNV01012341.1:147507-160685 GCA_900303265.1 Brotula barbata
TCTGTGTCTCACTGATAAACAACAACCAGCGATGCTTATTTGTTGTGTTTGTGTTCCGTCTCTGATGTCAGCGAGTCTCTGCAGCACCGCCTGTGCCAGGATTTCTGCTTCTCCCTCACCAACCCAAACTGTACCATCTTGGGGGTGGCCTCACACAACACTGCACGCACGCACGCACGCACGCACGCACGCACGCACGCACGCACGCACGCACGCACGCACGCACGCACGCACGCGCGTCTGTGAGAGCTTTTGCGCGCGCGCGCCGTAGAGGTGATTAATACTGCAGGATAATATTCATTATAGTGATGGACTGGCTTTCTCAGCAACAGCTGTTGCATTGCACCTGTGTCCAACGTGCCATCGTATATTGTGTATGTGAGTGCGCGTGTGTGAGTGCTTTGCGTGGCTGTGTGCCAAACTGTGTAGGACAAAATGTCGACAGTCTTCCCTAATATAAATAGTGTATCCACAAATCTGCCCCTCTTGTGTTTACAATCCCACGACCGTAACACACACAGACACACACACACACTCGTTAATGCTGCTGGCATCATTTTACTAATTACCATACCGTTGACTCACCAGTGCTTGGCTAGACTTCTCCTTTATCCTAACCAAGCCCTGCAGCTACTTTTAATCCTACTTTTAACCCAAACTTAAAAATAGTACTTTGTATCGAGGTTAGCTTAACGTTCCCTGTATCCCACCACTGTTTCTTTCCTCTAATTTCCCTTGAAAACAAGAAGTCCTCGGCAAATGTCCACATCTGTATGCACACTGCATCAGTGGTGTTTGCCAACAGGGCATTCTTAGGTCCACATTTGTCCTCTAGCACAGCCAGCGAGTCTTCGCACGACCTTATTACTGTTGGAACAAGATGCTAATTACTGTTTTTACCCTGTCAGCTTTCATTTCACACAACCTCCTACTCATAATTTCAGCTATAACCTTTCTTCACCCACTCTCTGTGTGTGTGTGCATAACCCTGTCAACTCGGTCTCTAGAGTAGCATAATGTTAACACAATATCAAAAACAATTAGTTGAATATTGTAACATCTGCCACATACAAACACACACACACACACACACACACACACACACAGACCATTCTGGGTGAGTTTGGTGGAGCAGACCAGCGTGGAGATGATAAAGCTGTCCCTGGAGCTGATGGACAGGCCTCCTCCACTCCCAGACACGTTGCTGGAGCTGCGGCTCAGTGCCGCCCCCTTGTGAAGGTCGCCATGGTGGTTTCGGACAGACCTCAAGGACAAATACGACCTCACGTCCTCCATACGCTTGCTGTCACCCTGAGATGGAGGGGAAAAGGCGAGGACGTGTTTTTATTCCCTCGGTAAGTTTGACAGAGCGGTGATGTCACACTGTTGCTGATAATGCACAGACAAAAAGGAAGGACGACATTTTCTTAGGTTTTACACATTTGTTATAATTGTGATTAAAATATAACAGCAGGAAAAGGACGGTACTGCAAAAGTCTTTCCAAACTTTTGAGTTTTAAACTAGTTGAGACAAGTGCGGTGGTGGAAAAATAAAGGTACAAAACCACATCACCCGGTAGAGCACTGTTCTCCTCTGTTACAAAGTGTGGAAAAAATAATCAAAACACCAGGATGAAGGCAAAAGTGGTGAGGAACAAGTAAAAATGGAACACAATGGAGATACATCTCCTCCTGGTATCTTCTTCGTTCTTGTTACATTTCTGACTCCTGTTTGCGTGAGCATACTGTCACTGTATTGTATTCTTCGGTATATTCACATCCCACCTGTGTCTCTAGCACCAAACTAATAATTAATAAAGAGCTGAGTGGGTGGGAAAACAGGGAGCAGGAGACTGAAGCCATGAGTGGCACAGGATATCAAGAGGAATGGAGGGATAACGAGAGACAATCGAGGAAAAGGGCACACAGGGGCCATTGGTCTTTGAGTGAATCACCAGTAATTAATCTTCATTGTGTTTGGCATTTAATCAATAGGGGAATCAATCTTAGCTCTGGTTCATTTGGCAGAAAATCTATTTGGCTTCACTCAACCCGTCTGGGTGGCCATAATCTCCCTTATAGACTCACTATATATTTGGTTCTGCTTTGATGAGACCTATAAATGAACAGACCCATCTAAATTCTTTAATTCATTACTTTTTGAGTGATTCTTCAATAGCGTTTCTAACGATATCTTTGCCGTGTTTTGCAAATCAGCAATATTCTCCAGTAGTTTATAGAAAATAACACACGCTGCACTAATGTCGGCGTGATAAGGATCATTTCCGCAGCATCATCTGGGGATGCTCTTGAGACTAAACATTTTAAGGTGAGTGATTACAGCACTTGTTGCAACTTGTTTGGGAATAAGTGGCAATGATCAGTATGATGTCATCCATATGAGGATTCCTATACATGAATGTGGCCCAAAACGCTTTTGATTTCATGTGCTTTTTACTATCTAAATGGTCACAATACCCAATATGTGCCACATCTGTCGAGGAAATCAGAACTGGGTCACCTGTACCTGGAGGAGTAATAGTGACTGCATGTACAATATGAAAAGTAAATTTTATTGCCTGAACCCATTTTCACAATGCAACTAAGATTTGGAAAAGAAATATAATATAATTCTAGGAAATTAAGAAAGTTTTAACATTAATCCAGGCCCAGTTATTGTTCAATGCACACGTAGGGTGCACGAAAAAATGCAATCAGATTGAAAAACAGGTCCAGTTGCCTTTGGGATTACTTCTAGATGGTTTGGTCGAGTAAATGTGCCAATTTGTAGCCTCTTGTCACGATGACGGGCCTACTTTATCGATCATTCCACTCAGAGGCCCTCGTTCATCTGTAAAAGTCTGAAACCTTTGCGTGTTATTCTGCTGTCCGTGTCTGTAATACTGTTATTCCTCCCGCAGCGGTGGATTAAATTGGCACGATAACATGCAAATTCTACCTCTACTTTTGAATAAATCAGGTCTTCAGAAAGTGGAAATTTGGTTAAGTTGCTCAGTATTGGATTTCTTTTCTGTGGATCCTTAGGGGGGTGAATCTGTAATTGAATTTGACAGATTTTTGCCTCTAAAAGGGTTCTGGATCTAATTCAGACCTTGAAGACCACAAGGTCATGCAGTCCGTCCTGTAGAACCGTCCCATCGTCCTTCATCAGACGCACAAACGCCATGGCAAAGTTCTTCTCACTTTTATCCTTGGCTGCAGATTGACAGATGGAAAAAAAAGTAAAGAAGTTTAACAGAAATACAGTTGGGGACAATGGATATTTTCCAAATTTCTTCAGTCAGACGGTCCTTTCAGTGTCATGCATTATAGTCTGGGAGCAAGCAGAAGGAGATGGAAGTGTTAATAAATGGAGTGAAAAGAGAGGGAGAGAGTGTGATACTCACACTCCTGGGATGAACGGTGTCTGAACTTGAAGCGTAAATGAATTCGGTGCATTTCTTCCAGAGGGACCGCCACCTTGAGAACACCCCATATTATTAAAAAGTATAAAATACAGAGCTTATATGGAAACCTGGGCCTTTCTGACGTGGAAAAGGCAGATATTTTCAGGTAAATTCAGAGATGGTAAGTGTTTCATTCTACCACGATGATGATGATGATGATGACACACACAGACCTTAAACGTTTCCATCCAGCGCGGCTGTTTGATTTGGTAGTAGATGACAGATCTGTACTCGCTGACCGCCTTGTCCCCTGCTCCCAGACAGATGGAGTTCTTGGAATGAGGCAGGGAGAGAAAAGGGTAAAAATAATTATCATTTACAGCTGAAGGTTGAAGTCGACGTATGTATGCGCATGCACACTTGTGTGTCTCTGTGTGTGTGCACACGTGTGTGTGGCTTTGCATGCCTAAGACGGATTTTCATTTTGGGATAAATCCAGAGCTTATGTGGCCCTGAATGTGAGACAGTGAGTAACTGCTTGATCAGTGAACCACACTCGCTCAATCTCCTAAACACCACACACACAGACACGGCACCACAACACCTACACACACCCGCTGCAAAGCCCTGTCTACGCTCATTTCTTCTCTGTGCAAACACACAGGCATGCCCCGGTTGTGTCCCGTTCACCTGTATGACCTTGCCCTCCTCGTCACAGACCCACATGAGGACTTCCACATTTTTCTGTGTGGTTTTGTTGTATTTGTCGAAGTCGCCGCCCTGCAGGGTGAGGTAGATGTCATTACGGACGTCTCCCGGCATGATGATCTCCGGGAAGCCCAGCTTGCGGGCCACCACCGTGCTCCGGTCCACCAGGTGAGGGTATTCCTTTCGGATCTGCACTATGTCCCCGACCAGAGCCTTCATTGTCACCCAGAGACCTGCAGAGAGGACGGTTTAAAGAGGGACAGACGGCGGACGCATTAACATTCATCCAGTATAAATATTTCAGGTCCAATATCAATACCGAGACTTTTGAACAAAAGCTGCCAGAGCTGATATTTCATGAAACATTCAATAGATTCATGTTTCCATTTTCATGCACTATTCATCGTTCCCCTCAAAAACTATTCTTGATAACAAAGAAAAGCCTCTGAAACCGCACTTAGACCATTACCAGACACAAACTTACAAACAGTACCATTTCCATTTCAGGATTCACAGAGGAAACCTGTATCTACAGTTCACCACATATGGACAGATAGTTGACATTAATATCTATAATTTGCCTATTTGTGTCTGTGCTTTCATTGCAGATGGGGTACAGACCCTGATTTACTAATGATGTCACCCAGTGCTCTATTTTATCTGGAGCATCATGTCATTGTGTTGCAAGGTGTACCATGATTGTTAATGGTTAAATGTATTACTATAATAGAGAAATGTAGAATCTGGGCTGTAACCCCCTTCCAGAGCTTTTATAGAGACGTGGTGTGAGAAAAGAAAAGACAAGGGGTGGACTGAAAAGGGAAGAGGGGAAATCTATTTTAGGTGAGTCGAAACTATGTCAAAAACTAAGATTTGCATGGCTAACCACATCCCAAAATGGAAACGTGTGTCCATGTGTGTGTGTGTGTGTGTGTGTTGAGTATTCCTGCATGTGTGTTTCGGGGTGACAGTAGCAACTGATAGCGAGAGGAGGAGATTAGGGCTGTGTAGTGTTATGAAGAGAGATTCTGGTTGCCAAAGGTGCTGGGTCCTATCTGCTCCTCTGGGAAGTCCTTTCATATCTAGGTTATGCCCAAGGCCTTCAGTCGGGGGAGGACAGATAAAGGGTCAGTAATTTGATGGTGCGGTCCAACTCGGAGGGTGAAACAAGACAGTGTGACCCACAGGGCTCTCAAAGTCAGCCATAAACATGAGGCAGTAGGTAGGGGTTGTTGATGGTAGTAGGGGAGAATAAAAGGTAAGTAATAAGAAAACCTTCAGCTTAAGGGTGCAAGCTATCCATCAGCATAATGTCTCTGTTCTTACACACTGTGGTAAGCAGCCATTTCATTTGACCACAAAATACTGCAGCGCATACAGTGCGGGGGTTGGTGTGCTTGTACCTTGGCCTCCGCTGTCTCCTCGAGATGATGTCACTTTGTTTAACAAGGTGTGGAGAAAGTCGTTCTCGGCAACAACCCTGGACCCAAACAAACATCAAAACAGATGCGTTACATTTTGAATTTCCAGAGTGAAGTTTCTAAACTGATGAGAGGGGAAGAACAGAAGAGAAAAAAAATGACATACGGGAAGAAGGGGATGAAATACTGCTTCTCCTCGTCGACCTCAATCTTCCCTTTAATGATATCACTGATGTCCATCACTGCAGAGACAGCAGATAACGATGACATTTAGAGATGTCATTTTTGTTGACATGAACCTTCTACCCTGGTCGTGGCGTTTGAATACCAAAACAAAAACGTTGCTGCTACTCTGTCTGCATAAACTGTGAAGGTGAAGCAGAGCTCTACTTTAAGATGTGCATGCATGCTAAGTGAAGGTAAAAAATTTATATAACGATGCACCATCCTATCTGCAGCAACAGCTGACATACCAAATGAAAATTATCAAAATATTTTATTAGAAACTTTGAAAACTTTTGAGAAACAAAATGAAAAATATTGTGTAATGCTATCATAGAGCCTGTCAACATTCTCTGAGTAAAAACTAAATTACTGTCTCCTCCACTTGTGTACCTGCCACTCCAAATGGTCGTCTCAGGCCCTGAGTGTATTTCTTTGCGCAGGTCTCTTTCAGATCCATGCTGCCCACCCTCACTATCTGACAGATCAGATAAATCTTCTCCCTGCTCAGATCCTTGTTCCCCAAATCCTGGTAAACAAGAACAAAAAGAGTGCACAAAAAAGGGATCGCAAACAGTGAGATTAGAGAAAAAAGTACAATAAAAGATCAGATGGAGGGAAATAGATGAAGGAAAATGAAACAATTTGTTTATACAAAGATGCTAGGTAAATGTTTTGAAGGAGCAGCAACCATTTCAATGCAAAGTTCACACAGACGGAGTGACTCCACTTATTCATTCATATATAATCTGTGAAATAAAAAAAGCAGTGCAACACTGCTCTCTGGTGGTGACTTACGGTAAAGACAACTTTCAGGTTGTTGAGCATGTCAATCTCCTTGGGGAAACCTTTACTGCCCCAACGCACCAGGTAGTTCTCACTGCACAAAGGGAGGTGAAGAGTTACAAGGTAGCTATATATAATGAAAAAATAAATAAAATAAGAGGAACTTGTCCTTTCTGTGTGAGCGCATAAAACCGTCAGAACAACAATTACAGTTACAACAATAAATGCTACTTTCTCTTTGTGTTGCTGAGAAGACGATTCAATGGAAACAGCCTTGTGATCATAAATACTGAATTGAGTCATATTAGCTGATAACCAACTTGAAAAGAGAACTAAGATTGAACAAAAAAAGCAAATCAGACAATGGAAGAGAATCAAAGCAGATAGAGTTGGGGAAGAATGTTGAAAACTACCAACTATTGGTATAGAGAGAGAAAAAGAAAAAAAATCACAATCTATTTATCTGAATACCCCCAGCTGTTGTGTCTGAGAGGTGATATGTAGACTGTCTAACAGTGACTGACAGGCTTTAGAATCAGCACCGTCAGGCACCACGTTGGGCTGTCAGTCAGTCTCCTGCACTGTAATTTGTGCTTTCTGTTTTCCTATTTTAGTCGTAACATTGTTCTAATTTATTAGTGTAACACAATGGAGGCGAGGAGACCAATGAGGACATGCGGAGGAGAGACATGACGAGATGAAAGACTAGCGGATGAGTGTGTGGGCTACACCCTGTGTGCGTCAGAGGAATCAAGACATGGAGGTCGAGAGGAGTGGAGACATAAGGGGGACACCTGATGATGGTCTGTTTGATGGGGTCGTAGAGGGACATGAAAAGCTCAGAGTCTTCTCCGATTCGACAGACGAAGTTCCTGACAAACACGTAGAGGCTGTGGGTGGGAGAGGACTGGATCCGAGCTGAGATCCCAGAGTGGTCAGTCTGGATGTTGGACTGCAGAGAAGACACACACCACAGTCATCCTTTCATTAAATTCTACTCCGCTGATGAAACACATTGGAATGTAGCAGCTTCTATAGCCTGATTAGTGGAAATTTCTTTGAAAATCATTTTAATTCTGCACATTTTAAAGCATCCCTTGAACAGGAAGAGTGGCTGTGCAGAGTTAAACTCGCGCTAATGTAGTTTTTACAAAGTGGAGCAATTAAATTTGACATTATAAAACGGAAAACTTTTACAATGAACATGACATTTTCATATCAATGATTATTCTGCATCATAATGAAATAGAAGCAACACAAATTTCATTTAATTTTTGTCCTGTGCATTATCTCAAGGTAACGTACCGGCCACGGTGACTTCCTCCTCCTAATCTCTTACCTGCTCCTCTTTGATCCATTCATTGATCTTGAGTGTCGCCTCCTCGTGGGCCTGAAACAGGCTGATGACACTGGCCCGCTCAGGATCAAGGATATTCCCATCCTCATCCCGAACCACTTGGTCCAGCTCTAGAATTCTGTAACAGGGACGAGAAGAGGCGAGGATTAGGGAGAGGAGTGGGTGAGAGAGAGTGGCAGTGATAATGGAGGGGAAGAAAAGGAGAGAGGGGTCGTGCAGGACACGAAACTGGAAAACGAACAGTCGGGCGGATGTAAACAGGCAGGGTATGAGGTGTGAGGACGTGATTGGGTTTTATTTTTTGTCATTGAACAGACATACTTGTTTCCATAATCGATCTTAGAGGTGACTTTCTGTTTGAGCTCCTTAAACTCATCACTGGGGAGGGTACCAGACAGGAGCTGGGACCGCCACTCCATCAGCTCCCACATCAGCCTCTGGACCTGCTTCACTCGGACCTCTTTGTTGGCCTACGGAAAGAGATGGTAAATGGTAAATGGACTGCATTTCTATAGCGCTTTTCTAGTCTGTAGACCACTCAAAGCGCCTCGCATTCACCCATTCATACACCGACAGCCGAGGTAACCGTGCAAGGCCCACTTGCTGGTCGGGAGCAATTTGGGGTTAGGGTCTTGCTCAGGGACCTTCGACATGGAGGAGCCAGGGATTGAACCGGTGACCCTTCGATCACTAGGCGACCACCCTACCACCTAAGCCACATCGCCGATGTACGGTGTTACACTCTCACTCACTCCCTCTCCCTCACACTAACACACACAATTTTTTTATTGCTATTTTTACCACAAAGAGTTGCTTCCATATGCTCCCCCACTCCCTCAGTGTGGTGGTCACCTCCTTCACCAATGGCATCTCTGCCGATATGACCATTTCCTCGTTGCTGTAGTTACACACAGACACACACAAAATAAGTTTACGACGACACTGAGCGGAGACACGCATATACTGTATAAAGCCTTTATAAATATCTCCACTCACTCTTGTTTCTCGATGATGACTTCCTTTAGATGGACAAAACTGGCAGGAAACACTCCCTGCAGGGGAAAGAAGGAGGACAGTCAGAGCTAAAATGAAACCACAAAGGAAAATGGCAGCTCAACTTTCCTCTCCAGAAATCAATCTAAACAAGTTTTTATGAAATAATCTAACATAAAATCAAAATGAATGAGAGAGATGGTTTTTAACTGGGCTGTTATATGGATTGACTCTTACCTGCTGGGCGCTGTTCCTAGCCAGGTAGCCTTTGTACCATCCTGAACAACAAAACCACCATTCATTCATTCATGAATGAATACATTACACACTGAACCAAAACACACAATTGTAACAAATATACCCAAGTGTGCATTTAAATAAAGATGTTAACATGGGCCAAAATAGATAATAACAACAATAATAATTAATTTGATAAGACTGAGCACACTGAATGAGCAGTATTACATAAAAGTGATCTATAATGTGACATATTTAGAATTATCTGTATCATGGAATAATTAGCAGTATTTTAGTTAGTATTTGAAATTGTAACTATTTCTCACCATCGCAGACCTCCTGGATGTGGACCGTATCTCCGACATGCAGTGAAAGCTGCTTCTCTCCACGGCCAACAAAATTCCACCTCACTAAAACAGAACCAGATACATACAGCAGTAAAATATTAGGTGCTCAACATTTTGAATTAGAAGAAAAAATGTTTTCATAGTAGTATTTAGGTGCACAGCTTCAAGCTCACACTACCGTCCTTCCTATTTCCTCTTCTTCCTGTGTTGTCAATCTCACACAAACCAGGAAGATATTTAGACTCTTTAGATTATAGGCTTTATCATATAGTCATATCTTATAGTATTAGATTTGTGCGTCTTTCTTTTACTTTCTCACACTATCAAATACAAAGTCGGAGCTGTACAGTAAACGACTGCGCTGCACTCATTTTAAGCAAACCAAGCTACGCTATTTATTGCACTGAATTCATGCATAAATACTTTTATGCAGATGTGGTAAATGTGTCTGTCACACAGCAAACCGAAACATAGGCCGAGGCCCCGCCATATTCATCACACACTTTAGAGAGACACAGATTCCATGTAGGCAGATTTTGACTCTCTCGGACTACCATCCTTGTACCTACACATCAAAAAATACCGTTCAATCCAAAACCACATAGTTTGCAGGAAGATTTTATCTCCTAGGTTTTATATTTATGTGTTGCATGAACGCTGTCATGCATACTGATTGCCTACTACCTGCTACACTCCATCAGCTTAAGATAAATGGCGAGTTTGTTTATTTATGCTTTGATCTATCGCACAATTCGCTGCAAATGAGTTTTGTTGCACTGTTGTGAAAAGATGTATTTGTGTGTTCTGTTTCCCAACTTCAATGTTAAATGTGACGTGCATGTCTGACTCTTCTGCCGGGCCGATAACACCTGCTCACATCCTGCCAACTAGGAAGTGAT
The DNA here is from genome assembly GCA_900303265.1 of Brotula barbata. NCBI lineage: Eukaryota > Metazoa > Chordata > Actinopteri > Ophidiiformes > Ophidiidae > Brotula > Brotula barbata. The sequence goes on from OMNV01012341.1 coordinate 157,885, forward strand.
TTCTATCGATAGAATATCACAAATTCTTTATGACAGCAGGCATGGATCTCCATCACACTAAATCAAAAGAACAAAACCGAAATGTATGCATACATACATACAAACACACACAGATGGACGCGTCCGACTTACCTACACCGTACCTCTCCGTGGTCGTCCTCACCCAAGGAGCCATGATTTGTCGTGTACGGCTCCTCTCTTTCTAATTCGATCCTATTGTGTTTGTTTTTTAGCGTCTGCTCAAACACTCACTTCTGCATTTTTTTTGTTTAACACAAAATGAAAGCTTTAAACCCGTCCCCTCATACTCTCTTCCTCTTCAGTCTCTCCTCTCTTCCTGTGTGGTTAAGGGGAAGTGGGTGAACAAGGTGGAGTTCTGTAGAGGCCTGTGAAGAGTTTGAAGACTCTGTAATGTCGAGTCAAACGTCATCAACGCGAGTATCTAGTGTACATAAGCTCACAATGTTACATCAGTACTTGTACACGGATACAATACAGCACTTTAAAGGCCTCTGCCTGTCCAAAACTGACTGCATCAAATTACTCACTCAGCAACTGTCAGGAAGTGTCTTATGGCTTGTTGGTTTCAGTAAATTTGACTTGTGAACGTGCCAGTGTGCGTGCTGATTTATTGCTCGACTATCTGAACACACCGGACATGATCGAGTACCAGGCTTCCTCGAGAGCTTGTGCGGTTCAGTCCGTATCCAGTTCAAAACTGAAGAGCTGATCATAAAGGTACACTTCATGCATAATTCATAAGCTTGAAATCTGATTTATGGCTCACTCGCCACATTTGACAGAGCAGCAACATGGGAAAGCGGGCGGCTCACCACTGTTGGAATGGAGTTTCCAACTTTATTAGCGTTAGTTGAAGAAGGTTAGAGTTATGGGGTGGGCGCCTGCAGCCACGGCCATTTTATTAATTTGTGACATCAGTTGTTGCGTGGTGAATGAATTGGTGCTGCCGTTTCACCTTTGTGTCACTTGGAACTCCGCTCACGTAGAGGGCCGTTTCCATCGCGATGCTGCATTAGCTCCGTTAAAGACAAACCATGGCTGTCGCTTCATTCTCTCATTACACACTGCACGAGAAGCACCGAGTCCTAAATACAAATTAACGGCTGCACTCCATACTATGTGGTTAATATTAAAACCCTTAAGCTAAAGCAGGAAATGAGTTGAGGAAGCGGTTTAGAATTTATTCTCAATTTGAGCTGTAAAGTACGAGAAAAAGAATGCCATTGCCGGTAATTGATCTGTGATGATTATGACCCTTGACGTATGCAGGGTTGAGGTTCTTTCCGATCCATAAGCATTCAAACCAAGATAATGGATGTCTTTACCTGCCACATCCATAGGAGGGCGGTAGAGAGCTGACTGGGCACTGCCTGGGCTTATCTTATAAAACCACATCATATTTCAAACAAATGTTGGCAGTATTTTAAATTCCACCGGTAAAAATTAATGTTTCAATGTTGAATGAATTAGAGATATCACTGCCAACAAACATTTTGCAAGCTGGCGGCTGAAATAAATGAGCCTTTTCATGGGAACGGTGGAGGCGAGGCAGCAAGGCCAAGGAATAACCGAGTATATTTTTATGATTAAAGACATCAGTCTCATAGCCAAACGCCCAATGACACAAAGTTTAAACAACATTTACATAAAAAAAGTGGTAAAGAGGTCTTATAATGTGATCAAATAGAATGTGTGTGTTTGAAAAGGGGACAGACACAAAGACAAAGAAAGAAAGAGAGGATAGATGGAAAAGAGGGTAAAGTGTACAGAAAGATACGTTATCACAAAGCTCTTTTAAGTCGAACAAAACGGGAACCTTGCTGCTGTGACTCAAGGAGAAAAACAGGTGGAGCTTACAAGTGTGTGTGTGTGTGTGTGTGTGTGTGGGTGCATATCTGAAAAGATTGTTAAAGAAAAGAAGAAAGCCCTCTCTCTTTCTTCCTTTAGGCAAGTGTAAAGCACAGATGGAGAAATAATAATAATGATAATAATAATGAGTTATGAATGTTAGCCTGAGGTCTGTGGACATAAATTGAAAAAAAAAACAAAAAAAAACGCTGAGTCGCATGTGACTGATACAATGGAAGGCAGAGACAAATGCAGTCTCCAAAACAGAGCGACAGAATTAGAAATTGGTCTGATCTCTGGGGTCACTGACATCTCTGGGTTTCTCCCAAAACAAATGTGTATGTGAAATTTCAAAGAATTCCCTAAACTGCGAATGTCTTGTCTGTGGTGCATATTTGTGTGTTTTACTGTAAACACTGTCGGGGAAGAGGAATGGAATATGACTCCAAAAAGAAATTAACTTAGCCAGTAATCTAAATAAGATTAGGAAGTTAGTTTTTAATCCAATATCTTATTGGAACTATAAGGAAGATATTGTTTCATTCATTCAGAAAATCATCTTTTAAATGAATCGATTTGGGCCTTTGTGTGTTTGAGATAAGTTATATTTATCCGTTTTATTTGTATTGTAATTATCAGGGACTTAGCGGTTGTTGGCACTCCAATCCGCCACAAACCATCACTTAATCAATCACAGAAAAGAAACTATTTGAACCAAAGCCCTCGCCTCTGTTTGTCTGGAAGCCTTTTTAGCTCAGATTAAAGTTGGAGGGAATAATAAGATTATATGGTCAAGAATTTTTTTTTATAGCATTGAATTAGCATGTGTGGGCTAAGAGGTTAAAAAAAAAAGCACAATAAATCTAAAAGAGGAGACTTCTAGGTAAAATATATAGAAGAGAGAGAGTAAAAGTGAAAGAGTGTGTGAAAAC
>OMNV01012342.1:1477-23527 GCA_900303265.1 Brotula barbata
ATAGAAACAGGCATCTAGAAAAAATTTGAATCAATGAATCGCTTCATCGTTTCCTTCTAACCACATTGATTCGAGGGCACCAGCTGATCGCGCCTCCGGGCTCGTTCCTGTCATATGGTATTAATAATGATAATAATTCTCCAGATAGGGTTGCCACAAAGCCAAATCTTCCAAATCGTCAGTTCCTCTCTGTGTATTTCCGCCCTGGTTGGAATGTAGCGGAGATGACGGCGGATCGTGGCCTGTGCCGGCCACCACCCCGGTGTGTGAGGCGTGAATGGGCCTCCCAGCTTGCTCTCGTCCTTTGTTGAAGGTGTGTGATCATTGTTGGTTTGTCCTCGGCTGCAGGTGGCCAGGAGCTTCCTGCTGTGCCCTGGAGGATCCCACTGTCAGCACATTAGCCTGTCAAAGGAGCGGATTATGGCGAGACCCCGGGCACCCCGCTGGGCCTCCGACCTCTGCTTTACAGCTGCGAACTACAGCGAAACTCTCAAAAAGTTCATAATTACCACAGAAACTCTGCTAATCTGATCAATACATGAATTAATGATAGTTATGGGCTTCCGTTGACCTCTGGGCTTTGCTCTGCTGCATTCTTCCTCCCAGTTCCGGCCCCCCTTCAAAGGTTGTTAACTTTTATTCTTTATTTTAGTCACGGACCCTCAGCATATTATTCATCCTTCGCGGTTATTCTCAGGAAAGCGGAATTAATATTCAACGGAGCGGGTCGACGAGTTTACGCAGCGGCCGTCAGCGAAGCGAAGAAGCAAACAAAGCCGCAGAGTTTTTAGAGGCTAATATCTCCGACCAGCTGGACGGAAATAAACAAACACCGACGAGCGCCATCACGCTCGCATAATTCTCTGGCAGCGGAGGTAGGGGGTACGACGCTCGAGGTGGGAGCAGAGAGAGAACTTCACAGCACGTTCGCTTGGTTTAGAAAAATCAATAAACCTGCTTTTATGTGAACTTCACGGGAAAGAATGACCCAGATACACTCACACAGGTTCATTAGCGGCTACACTTATTGCAGCAGGGGAAGACGCTGCAAACACTCGCCCATGGGCGAAGTGAAAGGGCACCGTGCTCTCGCAGCAGAGCCTATCGGCGCTATACCGTCAGTCTGTCTCTGCCATATGGGACCGTGGTATGAAATATGCATGTTAATCCATACGTTGAAGTCTTTTTTGTCATGAATATTTTACATTCCGACAGCGTTAGAGAGAGATATAGCGCCGGGCTTTACGTTTAGTAACAGCGGGGGTAGGTCCTAAGTGCAGCGCTGATCTCCTGTCCCCTGATTATCGCAGGCATGCCAATCAATAAATCATAGCTCTCGACGAGGTGAGTTTCAGAAGTCGGCCGGCGGATGAAACAATAGCGCAGAAAAGTGTTGGCCGAATCAAAACATCAAACGCCCAAAGCCAAAGTCCGCGGGGAAGCTATTGATCGAGAGGTGCGCGGGGTTCAGGTGCATATTGAACACGTGGGTTATGGATCCACCCGTGGCTTGGTGGGACAGATGTCGGGGTTACGTGGAGGTGAAGGTTGCAAGTTCAACTCCAGCAGCTGTCTGGGAGGTTTACGCAAAAACGGCGCAGATTCATAATCATCACTGTGGATGCATCGCTGTCTCAGTGCAGAGACATCTTCATTGTCTGTTATTGTCTGTTTGCCAAAATGGGAAATTGTCCTTTTTTTTTTTTTTTTTTTTTTTACAGGGGAGGGGCACAGGGAGTGTGAAATTTTTAAAAAAGTGGAATACCTTGAGGATGTTATTTGAGGACAACAGACTCTTTGATTTTCATTATCCACTTGAAAGGGGACCCTTCCCCTCCATTAATAATTGACATTTTATTACTTCTCCCCCTCGTCGCATGCTTTGATGTGAGCTGTGTTCTTTTATCAGCACAGTCCAGCGTATTGATCGCCCAGAAGATAAGGGTACTATCAAAGGGATTCCTCTTGGGGCAGTCAACACCCGGTCACCTCATAGTCCTGGAATGTGGTCAAGCACTTGTCAGCCTCTGTCTTCACTGCCGCGTGTGTGTGTGTGTGTATCCTTCTCATCGCTCCATCTCTGATGTGGGCCCGCCGCTTATCATCTGGGTTAAATACAGGCAAAGAAAAACAAAGATAATTAAATATGATTTCATGAGACACAGACCGGTCTGTCGGAAACTTCTGGCGGACGATGATCTCATTTATAATGGATGGATGCTTATCTCTAGCTGCTGGACAAACAACTGCGGACCGCGTGTAAACAGGATAAAGAAGCGAAAGAAAAGGGACGGCGATATTTTTTTGCTGTCCAGCAGATTTACACGTTATTCCTCCGAGGACCAAAACGCAGAGGATTGGACTGAGCTGCTCCGTCTTGGCCGTAATCATAACAACAAACCCTCACCATAACATGAAAACAAAGCATATTAATCACACGCGTGAGCCGTGGGGAGGGAGAAAAAAAGCTGTTTAACCTAAATGTGAATGACACCATAACTATCCTCCAATATCCTCCGACACGTGGGACGGATTATCATCATTTCAGGAGATTTATATAATCCATCCATATTGGCAAAATTCTTTTTTCGTTATTACATTAGACGTCCTCCCGTCCAAGTACGTTTCGTATATTTGAACCGTGCGTGCAGCCGCTGGTTTGGAGGCCGGGCATTGATTGTTATTTGACACTCGGAGACGAATCGTCCAGAGCACTTACAATAAAACAGTGAGCAGCAATCATAACGAGCCCGGCCTATTTAACTGAAAACATAATGGCCGGCTATGAAAATACATTTTCACTAGTGGACACTTAGAGACCATTAGGAGTCGTGTAAAAGCCGGGCCGCGTTTCCATCATCAATATCCCATAAGTGGACCGCTGCGTGGACGCCGAGGGCCCGCTCTGCTGAAACTCTCTCAGGCCGCCGCCGCCGCCGCCGCCGCCACCGCCGTCGGTTGTGGATGACTTGTCCAGACTGACTGACAGCACTTTTGTTTTCCGTGGATTAGTCAATCTGACTTCATCATGGTCCACCAGGGGGTTCACGTAACGCTGCCTGGAGGTCACAACACCCATGTGACCCTTCCTGATGACAGGCCAGACCCAGGCTAGACCACGGACATACAGCCCCCCCAACCACACACACACACACACACACACACACACACATGCTTTAAACATACAGAAAGACATACGTACGTGTGCCTACTTGACACACTTAAAGATCCTCCAGACCAGAGTGTAAATTTTTAATGTAGTATACATTAAGGGTCAGTCGTGGGCTGACATATATAATGTTTCGCCACAGCTAATATTTCAGCAGACTGTATCAGATCGGGATTGAATGATTGATTTTCTATCAGGCAGCTTTTCTCCAATGAATAATGCAGGATTATAGCTGGCGACACCTCCGGCATATTCCGTTACAGTCTTACATGGATTTCATCGCTTCGTTTCGGCTCAAATCTTGATCATTAGAATAGAAACAACGCGTGGAAATGGCAGAAATTAATTTGAAAAAATGCACCTTTTGCGCTCTCGCTGTATTTGTTGTCGTCTGCCTGAACGTGTATGAGGATGTTGTAAACGTTGCTCTCTCTCGTGTGTGTGTATTTACAGTATATGCGTACTTGGACGCGTGGAGGTGCGAGCCTACGTGCGTGTTGACGACTTTCTCTCTTGGCCTCCTGTCTGTGATGAGAAATGGGAGACCGCATTGTATGAGGTCACACGCTGATTACTTGTCCCCACATGGGGTCAAATGACTCTTAAATGTTTTGTTTACACATCTACAACGTCTTTTAGGCTCCGAACCAACTTTATATAACGTAGCCCGAAGCTAGCGGGGCGCTGCGGGCGCTGATTTCACGGAGACTCGACGGGGCTGGAAATGAAAATGTTCGCGTTATTTCTATCGCAATAAAAACGTTATCGTCTGCAAACAATAATCGTGCGAGATATCGTCATTTTATTGCGACCTAATCGTCAAAGTTGCAGATTGCTTCGACCGCCAATCGCGCCCTTGCTGTTTGAGTTCGCGGCAATTCGCGTGCGGTTGCTTTTATCTGAAACGATAAACGGTCCGAGCGGCTTCGTTTCTGCGTCCGTCCCCCCCAGCCTGAGGAGAGGAGACATTGCTGTGTTTTTGTTTAATAGCTCCTGCATCTTTCAGCAGCATCTCGCCTTTCAGCTGGCTGGAGTCCTGGAACTGGACGAACAAGTGCTGGATAATTATCCGCTCCAGTGTTAAGTACAAATTGCACAGACTGGATCTTTAAAGGACTTGGTGAAGCACATCAGATAGCGCTCCAGTTGGCTGCTAATTCACACAGACAACCTCTCCTTGAGCAAATAGGAGCGAATCGAGGACACATGAACAGCTACGCACACACACACACACACACACACACACACACACACACAGACACAGAGACGCGCGCGGCGTCAAATAAAAGGAGAAAAACACCACGGCTATAATGACTCTGTTTCTGCTTCACGGTCAGAGAAGTTCATGAGTCAGTTTATTCTACTCCTGCTGCATTACAATAACAGTAACATCTGGCACGGAGGAGACCAAAGTCCCATTTGATGTCCAAGATCAGACTCAACCACGCTGAGGAGTGTGACATCATAATGACTCTGAGCTGATAACCCCGCAACAAACCTGCCGTTGTTGTGTGGATAAAGGATTACCCTGCCTTTGCTTTTGCTGCTCTTTGAACCGGAAAACGCAGAAACGAAAAGGATTTCACATGAAAGGCCCAACATGCTGAGAAAGCAGAGAATTGAGGCGGTGGTTCGCATCAAAGGGGTTGAGTCACTTCAAACCCAACATTTGAGACCTCTTTGCAGCGCCCGTTGATGGGGGCTCCTCTGTGTGTGCGCTTGTTTGCCTTTGCAGGTGACGCTGTGTGTGTGTGTGTGTATGTGTGTGTGTGTGTGTGTGAGTGGGTTGCTTTTCTTTCTGTATGTTGACCGTGTCTGTCTGCCATATCAGGTAAGGTCTCTGTCTCCTTCCTACATTGTTGCCAGATAATGAGGTGTGATTAAATATAAATGCTAAGTGTTTGGTGGCCGGGGCCCAAAGCTGAAATCCGATCCGCCCGGCCGACAGGCAGCATAATTAGTATCTGATGATAGACATCATTAATGGTGCTTTTCCACACGGTGCTGGCGGGCCTACGCCGGACCTCCACACAGCACGTCGCCTTACAAGCCATACGCGGTTAATTAAGTCACCAATGAATAAACCCTGACACAGCTGCGCCGGTTTGAACACGGCGGCGCCGATTGTGACCGACTGCATCCGAGTCGCCGTTTAGCAACGCGCAATAATTAAATATTAAGACTTTTCTTGCGTTTATTTGATCTTATTTTCATTAGCACCTCTGGGGATTTCGTGTTGAAAGCATGATGAAAATCTGTTGGAAAACAATATCAGCATTTCAAAGCTTGGAAGGACCAGTATGACGCCTTTCATGGTGGAGAGGAGCCCCGTGTGTGTGTGTGTGTGTGTGTGTGTGTGTTGTGTTTGGCTTTTGAGGGCTCTTTGGATTGTCATAACCCCGGAGTGAGATTGACTCATTCATGGTGAGTGGACGCCGAGTCTTCATCCTCCTGCTTGTGTGCTTCGCGGCTGTGGACACCACTGTGCTGCCCCACTACAGAAAGAGAGAGAGAGAGAGAGAGAGAGGAAGAGAGAGAGAGGGGGGAGGGGGGGGAGAGAGTGGTGTCTACAGCTGTTAGGACTTGCCTCTTTGAGTTGCTGAGGCTTTAATGTGTGGAGTAGATTAAACAGGGTGTCTGTGTGATGGCTGGATAACTGGACTGCTCTCCCACACAGTTATCCAATATTATTCACTCTGTGTGTGTGTGTGTGTGTGTGTGTGTGTGTGTGTGTGTTCCAGCTACCGCCATGCAGACACTCTATTAATTCTCAAGAGTGAGCAAAACAGCGTGACACTGCGGTCAGTCTAATTAACTGAAGCCGGAGTTTCCAAGAAGACTCCTGCCTCTGCTTAGCCGATGGGCAAAATATTGGCAGAAACCTGAAGAGGGGCCTCTGCCGCCTTAATTGATTATTCTCGCCTGACATGAAAGCATCACCTTGAATGTGGCTCGGCTACAAAACCAGCTACAATATCTCGTGCACTGTTTTCCTGTGCGAGGGCAGCAGCCGCCTGCAGTGAAGATCAAACAGTGGTTGGTTCAGCGAAGGGTCAGTCTGTGTGGAGAGGGAAGACGTGCCACAATAGACACAAGGCCCATCTTCACTTTTTACACACACACGTGAAAACTTTGCCGGCTATGTTGAAGTAAGGGACCCCGATTCACATACCGAGCACCGTCACTGATGTAACCTGATGTCGGTGGACTCTGGACTAACAGACCTGGACTGAAACTCCACATTTCCACCTTAAATGCAGCACAATCAGACATACATACGTGTGGTGTGTATGCAAACACACACGGAGACAACATACATATGCGGACCCTTTATAACTTGTTGTTGATAAGGAGGTTTTGTTATGTACGGGAGGTGTGTTTGACCGGTGTAAACCAGACGGTGTTGTCGAGTTACCAGACAAGATGTAAAAAGTTGGCCATTTGTGTCCGCGCTCTCAGTTACTGTGCTCAGATCGGGTGTCACCGCTTCATAACGGGGCGTGCTCCTCACTGTCACAATTTCTGAAAGCGGCGGGGTTCAGTCACAAAACTGGCACACTCCTGCTACATTATTCACTCCGTCTTCACCTGAGAAGACCTGTGAGGGGTTCTCGACTTAGGCCGAAAAATAGACAACCGTTTTCCACCGGTCTCCTCTCTCCCGTTCACACACGGCAGCAGGTAATGTGACCAAATGAACACGTCCACTCGCTCCTAAAGCGCTCCGTTCCTAGAGGCCTCCGAGTGATTTGGCCCAGCGAAACCAACAAATCGCTCGGATGACATCATAACAGACGGGCCGAGCTGCCGTGAGGCCTGTTGGTAACACAGATAATGGCGTGTGGGTGTGACCGTGCGCAACAAACCCACAGCTTCGTACTGTGCGTTGTCATCTTCCAGTCGCTCTCATTTTGCAGCAGACTGATCACCTCGGGGATCTCTCCAGCTCATGTCTGATGTTGTCCTTTTGTTATCAGGTCACCGGGGGGCTTCTCCTCTGTGATCTCTGCCATTGGGCTGGCGTGCCACACATGGCTCATCTAACTGGCCGGCAGTCAGGATGCGGTTGCCATGGAACATGTCTAACTGCAACAAATGAAATCCCTCCTTTCCAGTTTCCAGGCAGGATTCACTTGCCGTGGATGTTTTGGTGGGAAACAGCGTGTGCGGTGTATTTACGTGCGTTCGCCAATAGATGTGTGTGAATATGCATGAGAGAGAGAGAGAGAGAGAGAGAGAGAGAGAGAGAGCGAGAGAGTGAGAGTGAGAATGGGCTTTTGAGGTTACAGAGGAAGTAGGGCATGTGATGTGTGCATCCATGTGTGTTTGTGTGGGATTGCATGTGTGGGTGTGCGCATGTGTGCCCGTGAGCGTTTGTGTGTCAGCTCTTCAGTAACAGCTTTCTAATGCAACCCAAAACCGATGGCTGCCTTCCCTCTCCCAGGATCCGCTGGCATCCATGGGAACTTATCTGTGAACATTCCCTCTCGGTAATTCAGCGATGGTATTGTTTGCGCTAAACAGACAAACAGCCGCAGGTGTTATTGACAGACATTCGTGTCTGGATGAGGTGTCATCTCTGCGTGTACTTTTTAATGATCAGTCAACACAAAGCCGAGATGGTTGCTCAGTTACTCAAGTCCACGATGTTTAATCTAAAATTTATGTTTCTTGATAGTAGGAAGGACTGCAGTGAGTTTATCCTTATTCATTATTGATGCTGAGGACGTGTGTGTGTGTCCCACTGAGAGCTGCCTTATGGCCCTAAATGATTCCTGCAGATACATCACGGCCTAATGCGCATTAATGAATAACTTAGGTTTGTTTTCTTAAGATGAATGTTCTGTCATAAATACTGCATGCCGAGGTTCCCCATTATCATACGGACTTCCAAACCATTTATATCCATAATTCCCCTGCATTGTCAGGTCCATTAAAGTATATTTTAAGTTTAGTTTTCCCTCTTGATACACACAGCGTGGTGTCTATAACAACAGCCTAACCCTTAGAGGACGCTGACTTTCGCTTTACTAATTACAGATGAGCTTTTTTTTTTTGTTTTGTTTGTTGTTGGAGCACAAAGGGGTGCTGCAACTAATGTTCCCACTTCTCCCAGCTTTTGTTGTTTCCAGTGGTCACTCAGGCGAGAGTGATCGAGTTTCCAATTTCACTGTGAGGGAGGAAACCAATCCCCTCTTCCCCACTGCAATGCCGCTTCTTTGGATAGGCTGCAGGTGGGACAAAGTCCAAACCTAAAGGACTAGTCAATCGAGGCGGGACAGGGAGAGGCAGGGACCCGTGACTTCTCACACAGCTCGCTGGTGGGACATCACGGTTGAAGGGTGGGGAGAGAGACAGAGTAGTGGGGGGCAGGGTGGCTGAGTGCTGTGAGAGAATGCAAAGTGACGCCCCCCATCTCCAGCTGTCCGAGGGTTTATTGATCAGTGATAACCCTGAGGGGAGGGGACAGCTCACAAGCACCTGCACTACAGAACAAGAGCTGGGGAGGAGGAGGGTCGATGAGGATCCGCAAGGCCTGGCTATTGCATAACTACTCTCAGAGACAAAAACGTAATGAACATGCAGCAGAAAAAGAGTTTTATCTGTCTAGAAATTGACCTAGATCTCAACCAGACATGTTACACACCTGCCGCAGACCACATACACTCATTTTGCGACTTCCCACTGTAGATGTTACCGCACTCGAGATCATTTATGATTTTGCAATGCTGTCTTCAAAGAATTAAGAAAAACTTGCCTCGTCTCAGCCAAAGGTTGACATCTGCCTCCCATAATGACATCAATAGATGTTGGACTAACTGGAAAAATGTTAGACCGTAAGGAGTTAAATAGTTAAGCATGGCTTTGATGGAGGTGGGCACACTGAAAATGGTCAGGCGGAAAAGACCATGAAATCACATTTGGCATCTTCTACAACACAAACACACGCCAACGCTACACACACACACAGTATGTTCTCTGCCACAGGTGTCTGATAAACGTTATCAAGATCGAAGTCATTTCCGCTACCTCACTTTTCAATGCACACACACACAACATATTCCTGACTTCTATTCTCAAATGCCAGTTTACCCACATAATACACTCAACGATATAAAAATACTTGCGAATCTATTACAAATAAAAAGATCAAATGACAACGGGGACAGATGTGAATTAGCTGACAATAAATCAAGGATGATGATGATGATGATTAAAAATAACTGGTCAAATCACACTATATGAATTTAGTTTGACTTAAACTTAAACTTCATCTGAGAGGTGAATCTCGCGTTTGCTAAATCGTTGACGGTAATAATTAGTAACTGCAGCCATCGGGTCAATATTATGTGAAAATTCCATCTGAAATGAGAAAGCAGCAGATGTTTAACACAAAACACTGGCGTAGTGACACAACACTTCAGCGTTTCCTTTAAAAACATTTGACACTTGGTGAGATGGCAAATATATTTTAACCCCTTACACACTGGTTGAGTGCACTTTAAGACAGGCACTTAGGCTCTTTAAGTGCTTCTGGTAAGCGCAGCACGCGCGCTCGCAGCCACCGTAGTAGCTTTATTTCACGGTGAAACTGGTCTCGTGCTACGGGGGAATTTCCCGTCCACGTGTCTGAGTACGAGCTGAGGAAGGCGGGATGAAAACAAACTCGCTGATTGGCTGCAGAAAACGAATGCAAAATACTCTTAAAGGGGTAGTACCTATGGGCGAGGAGATACAACGCGGCTGCGCCGACAGAAACACAAGCTCCTTTAAAAGCCATTTATTTACCAACTCATATCACCACGCCCCGACGGCGGGGCCTGTTTGGAGCTGACGTCGGCGAATGAAATCAGCTCGTTGCCGTGTACTTCACAGAATGGAATTTTGTCGTGGAGGTGATACGGACTAAACTTGCCTGACGTGCCAGGATATTCAACTCTGTGCGTTTCTAAAATTTCCTCGTAAAACAGCCGTAACAGTCAAGACCATCTTCGTGGTAAGTTCCCCTGAAACATGATGAAATTAGCTCTTTTTCAGCCGAACTAACTCCTTTGGACCGGGTGATGACAGTAGCGGGAAGACGCTTCCGCGGAAGCATCAAAACAACGTGTCGCCGTTGTCGGTGAAACAGCTGACAGACATTTGTTTACAAATTCAATGTGCTCTTTACTTTTGGTAATTGTGTGTAAAAGTCGTCTGACTGCAGATTAACTTCAGTTTGCCTCGTTCTGTCATTCATACTGCGGTTTGGGATTTTACCGGCGCCCTGACTGAAGAGCTCGGGCAGCGACTGGTCCTCATACCGGGTACATATTAGCGGCAAGTGGCTCTGCCCCGCTCACTATTTTCCATTCCACAAAATATTATAATTACTTGCCAGGCTACGTGTACATTGCGTACAATTGTGTGTGTTATTACTGTGTTCTAATTGTCAAACCGCTACGTGCGGCTGCTATTATTTATGTGTTTGCCATTTTGCCTTTTAAACGTTAGCATGTTTTTTTTTTTAAAACGTTAGCATGTTTTTCGTAACGTAACGTGTTAGCATGAGCGAGAGAAAGGCAAATATTATTTTTTGAGGAAGGGAGAGTAAGAGTCATTTCACGCAGATATACGTGGAAATGGTGTGATGTGCACCACGTCGTGTCGTTGGGTGAAAACTCTTGTCAGTGGAAGGGCTCCACCAGCAGCAGCAGCAGCAGCAGCTCTCCCCTCCTCCCTCCTCGGTGTCTTTTGTGAGCAGTGTTCTGTCTGCAGCAGGGGGAGCCACTGTCTGACACAATCAGCTCAGTGCCTGGACAGAGGAGAAGTACTAACAAATGGCAAACTGGTGTATCTGGGAGTTGAGCCTGTGTTTTCCCCATCTAAATCTTCCATGTTCTTACTCTGTGTTTGTCAAAACAAAGCATTAAGTGGTTTTACACACGGGGTTTATTGTGAACGCGTACAGTATATCCTGAGGTCTGGGCACGCTAGAGACAGGCCAATCTGCTTATGTTGGGTGAAGAAATGAAAACTCCTTCTCAGATGCTGGCAAACTGACAGACCCAGGGTAGGGAGAGTGGCTTAGGATTTTCCTCACAGGCTGTCATTACCCTTTTGCTGTGAGCCCTCATTTGGAAATGTGGTAGTATCCTAACCCTGCATTACAACGTGATGGTGACTTGTGGGGGGAACTGGTGGGGCAACTTCAATTTCACCCGTATTTTGATAACTTTTTGACCCACTACATGGTTTGGTGCTGAGCACGGTGTATCCTTGACACTGCTGTAATTCCCTACAGCATTTTTCAGTACTCCTGTCTTCAGCTTTGCATATAGATTCATTTACTTCTGTGTGCAACAAAAGCACAATATTAGTTTCGGAAGTTGCCAGACTCTTGGCTCCAGGGCTGACTAGCACGGGGAGCACTGTAGCTCTCATTTAACCTAGTCCACCAAACCCCCATTTAGATAAATTTAGCTCAACTGAGTCTCCTAGCCACATTGAATTGTGTGGTTTCATCACTGAGATGAGCAGAACCATTTGTCTAAATAAGCAGTGAGCTCTTTGCCACAAAGAAGGCAGACTTTTTGCTCATTTGACATTCCCCAGCGTGTCTGTCTGTGGTGGTTTTATCGATTTGAGGGCACTCATTATACACCAGACAGGTTGTCTGTAATGATAATGAATGCATCAGAGGGTTTGACTGTGTAATAAACGTGGCTGGGGTTATCTCATTAGGTCTCTTACAGACATCCAAGGTTGCTTTCATTAGCTACATTAAAGGAAAGTTACGATTCTCTCTTGAATGTGTTAATTCTTGATCAAACTACACATGACAATATTCATCTGTTGTAATATTCTTCCTGTCTCACTTTTTTCCACTCTCCAGGCTGCTCGTGTTATAGCATCCCCGTATGGACGATGAGGAGGATGATGTGTTTGAGCCAGACTCCCACTGCTGGCGCACGACATTCAGGGAGATAAAGTGTGAAGACCGGGCCACACAGACTCCTGGCCCTGTCCTGGCGTTTGCCAACGGTATGCTGCCCTGTGGCGTGGCAGAGGAGCCCAGACCACTGTTTTACGGTGAGACTGATGTACAATGTAACACAACACAGCGTGCAAAACATCATTTCCTCTAGTGTGATAACCAGCGTTATAAAAGAGAAGCATAACACCCCATCGTGAGAGATACAGTGAGAAATCTAACAATGCTTCTTTGCTGATCTCACCCCTGGCGCCTGATAGTCGTGATCACACCAGCTTTTATGGTCTGCATGGAGTGTACCCAGCTGCTTTGCTATTCAAAAGGGCGCCGGACTGGCATTGTGACTCGAATGATGTGACAGTAGCGCTCACCTGTGTGAGTACTGACACAGACAGGAAAACTTGCTATCAGCGATAGTAAAGCTACAAAGGCGCCATATACAAGTGATCATTCCAGACAAGCCCCATAACAACTGACTGCACTGCCCCAACTGAATTTGTTTGACGTGATTGAGATAAACTGTGAAGTTACTCACGGGATTACAATAAAACCTGGGAAAGTTGCGGTTTGAGCCAAGTTATCTTAATGATCGCCATCGTCACGACGGCCGTAAACGTGATTGTTATGGCTGCATTTATGAACTCTATTTGACGTGTGAGTTGTTCACAAAATTAGCAGTATTTTCCCCTTTCACTCAACAGGCAACGCAGGTTTTCGTTTGCACTTCCCAGCACATTTTGAGCTTGTCGGAGTTCAGGAGGCGAGGCAGCAGGAAAGTGAAGAGGATCAAAACGGGATGGAGCAGCGACTGCAGCACCAGCCTGCGGTGCACAGCGTGGAGGCCTGCATTGGCCAGAAGCTCCAGCTGATAGGAGACCAGTTCAACCGTGAACACCTACAACTGGTGAGTTAGGGTTACTCAGAAGGAGATACATCTTGCTGACTAAAGCAGTAAAGGCATCTTGTACTTACATGTTTGTGTGTGGGTTTACTGGCCCTCAGTTCAAAATTGAGATCTCATTTTGACATGTTACGTTGGGTGAATAGTTTGTATCTGTGCTACATCCGTCTTGAAGAGGCTGTGTGCGTGCGCCGCTTCAGCCCAGCGCCTTAGGACAGCCCCTCCCCCACTTCGCCAACCCCAGACCCTCCCTCTGCCTCCTTTTCCTGTTTATCTCTCTCTCTCTCATGGAGGATGCCTGTCCTGTGGTCACGATGACACTGTCCACTGAGTCGATGCAGTGCTGCGTCTACTTGTGCGTGTTGTAAAATACACACTGTGTAGTTGTTGCACGGACTGTTTCAAACGCAAAAATATAAATAGAATCCTTCGAGACTAAGTGTGAGTTGCATGAGGAGTTATCAGCCTAACTGAAGAAAAACATTGTCTCGCACTATTCGCCAACCAACCATATACATTCGTACACGACAAAAACACATACATCCACATCCCCACCCACCGCTGTGCCCAGAAAAAAAAGCAGAAGTGGCGGGAGTAGGTAAACATGTTGTAACCCGAAGCGGAGCGCATGAGCCCTGAGGGGAACAGCTGTGGTTCCAGGGAGTCTCCAGTCAGCCCCTTCCCTGGGTAAGGACTGGCCACAGGAGACACCCAAATAAGAGGTCTACGCAGCCATTGGTTGAGGGGTGGTGGGATACATAATGATGGTATAGGCGAGTATATGAGGCAGGGAGGCTTGGAAATGACACTCAAATGATCAACTGCAGACCATCTTCAGTTGTTTCAAAACCGCTATTTTGGGAAACTGGACCCTCCCCAGCTCTGCACAAAACAAGATACATGTCCCCTTTGAAGACTAAATTAAATCATTTTTATGAAGTGAATAGGACGCAGCTACCGACTTTCTCATGCATTCAACGTTAAAAGTTATTTATACCTCTGCAGCTCGCCATGGCACAGGCAGATGCACACAGACAGCCAGACAGACACGCAACAGGAGGGTTGCAGACCCATCTGTGCTTAGGATCCACTGACGCACAAAGAAGGCAGGCCTGGGTCAGGGGATGAGGAAGTGGTTAGTGCTCTCTTAGCGGCTGAGTAAACATGCGAAAGGACAGTCAGAGTGAAAACGGCCTCGTGAAGTCACATCCTGGACATACGCGCGATAGCAACCGCTCGCCGCAGTTTGTAATCGCAGGTAGTCGTAGGCAAAGCGTCGAATATTATTTTAACGTGTGGAGTAAGTGAAAGTAATCCTAACTTAAACGGAACACAGTACTGTTGTTGTCTTGTCATTCAAGCAGAAGAGTGGATCTTAAATACATGTATGCCTGTGTGTCTTTGTCTCTTTGTGTGCGTCTGAGGTCCAGTGTCCGTGTGGCTAGCTGTTGTCGAGTAATGTTTGAACAACCCAAACACCGAAGAGTGGTTTTGGATGCGTGATTCAACTGCAGCCTCTGTAGTTGCTATTTCTGGCTTTGCGGTACGGTTGTGCAATTAAGTCTTCAACAGCAAAGTAGATAGTCCACCTCAAGCTACGGGTGAATATTGTGGCAATTTCGAATGTACGTTCGTGTGCTCATGCATGAATACACCCATACTTGTTTTTCTGCTTTTTGCTGTCTCTCACTTCTCACTATCACATGCTCTGACAGTCAGTACAAAAACTTGTAACTCCATAATCTGTTTCTATTCGTCTGTCCTGCTCCTGTCAGTATATGATTATTACCACGCGGTGCAGACACTTGTCCCTAAGCCATCCCAGCACCTTTGACGCCTATCTCCTTGATGGATTTGGGAGTGAGGTGGATGTGAGTGTTCTTTCTTCATGGGAGCCCGTGGCCCCTGGCAAAAGGAGGGATTAGGTAGTGCAGGAGTGCTGGTGGATGCTGACAGATAAATTGCTCCTCAGTTTGAGAGGGCTGGAGGGGACGCTGGGGTCCCCAGAGGATGGCTGACATTAGCCGGCCCGCCATTTGAGACACAGCAATAATGACAGTCACAATGGCAGGAAGACGGCTCCAGCCCGAGCGGGGCAAGGAGCAGAGTTAGGTTTCATCCCCATGTTTTTTTAAGAGAGACGACTCCTGCTGCTTTCGATAGGAGGTGTTGAAAGCAGGGTTGAATATCGCCTGTGTGTGTGTGTGTGTGTGTGTGTGTGTGTGTGTGTGTGTGTGTGTGTATTTGTGTGTCCGGGTGTGTGCGTGCCGCACAGCATTTGTGACTTTATCTTTGCACTGTTCCATTCAGGCCACAGCCCCCTCTCCTTTCAGCACTTGTAGAAAAGGGAAGAGTGGATTTGCACTGGAAATAAAAACACATGTGGCTGGCTTTGGATATTTACTTTCATTCATACATCTGTGATGATTTTTGTTGAGGTGATGTCCTCTGTTATCTAATATTACACTTCATTGTTTGAACTCATCCTCTGCTCCCGGTCTCCTCCCTGATGTGACTAATCCAGAGTTTCTTGTCGCTGTGGCTGGCTTGTTTGCTCAGTAGATAAGGCAGAGCTTCTGAGCAGCTGGCCTGACAGACAGCCCGCATGGGACACTGATAAAGCACATCAGGCTAGTGTCAGCATGACGACACGAAGCATCTGGCTAGACTCTGGCGCTCTGTGGCTGGCTAATTTTAGTCTCATTTTGACAGTTGGTGGCTTGACTCATGACTATGTTGCAATGGGGCCGTGTTCACCCCTCCATGGGTGTTTTCACATATAGTTCTTCTCAAGTGAAGCTGAAATGGAACCAGAGAGCTGTACAATGATCCCAATTCTTTGTGTTCACAATGTAAGTGAACTTTAAAGGGCACCCGGGTCCCTTTTTAGTCCTCTTAACACCGATGAACTCGCAAACTAGATTTTCCAGATAACAGAAGATTGAAGTCACATATGTTTGGCAAGACTCAAGGTCCTTCAACCATATAGCAAAACACAAAGCAGCTGGGGGACCTCTTTGTTTGCACATTGCACAAATCAATTGAACTACAAAATCAATGACACTTTTGGATCCTTTTAGAGACGTCTGAGTTTCTTTGGCGTGTTCACATATCCAGAAAAATGCTGAGTCATTTGTCTGGGCCGTCTTTCTTCCTTTCCTTCCGTCTTTCTTTCTCTTTCGCCACCTCATCCTTGATAGATAGGAGGGTAAAAGTTCACTCCTAAGAACATTCCAGTCTACTTTTTATAGGTTAAGTGTATCACCCGTATCTTGTCTGACTCATTGACCTTGAAAACACAGCCGTACTTTGTTCCACGATCCGTCAATCTTAATTAATTTAGCATTAATTTTACTTTTCTGGGTCAAGCTCTGCAAAATGTCCTTAAAATGTGTCGGCGTCTTTTGGTTATTCTGCGAACACATACACGAAGGAGAGTAAGACACACAGGTGGAATGGAATTGTCTCGTTCCTAGTTTATGGGGGAAAATCAAGCTCACCGAGGAAGTTCGTGCAATGATTGCCTACAGAAAACATAAACAAATAGATCATTCCCACGCTCTAATAGGTAAATTTTAAGTTTCACAATCCAGGTCTGTTATCGGAGTAGAATCTAAATCTTAATTATGAGTGTGAATGCACTGTGTGTTCAGCACAGATGTGCAGACACGCTGACCACCCACAGTGCCTCAAATATATCATGGTGAGCTCATCCGCCCTGTTTATAAAAAGTTACAATATGTTCTTATCAAAACACCCCCAGGCAGGTCTTAGATAAGTGGTGCAACAACAGAGAACTTATTTTACCAAGCCTTCTCTCCAACAGCTGTTGGCCCCAAAATTTTCCTTCTTTTATTTTTTATAACACTTTTGCTACTGAGTGAGACACACACATTGGTTGGAACCTGGCAAAGCTTACGCAACGCTGCGCAACGTTCACCACACTTTGATTAGAGAATAGAAACCCAGAGGCCTGGCACGGTACCAGTAAAGTGATTAGACACCGGTGTTAAATATGGCATATCTACTCTTTGCTTTTGTTGAAATTTACCACGAGAAGGTAACATATTCTGGTGCATTGTCACAAAAAAAAAAAGCTAATCTCGAGCCTTGTCTGTTGTTTGTCTGAAAATAGCTACGCCATTATCAGGCACGATGGAGTCTGCCTTTCGTCTGCTAGCGTGCAAAGCGAGCCTACTGTACCACTCCGGTACAGATACGCATTTCCAGAGGCTCCCTACCTCTCATCAAGAGCTCCCTAATCCCATTTGGTGCAATTATCTTATCTTCTCTTCTCAATGGCAGAGATAGCATTATCCCTGTAATCGGACACAATCCAATTGGCTCACAGACCTGAGAGAGAGAGAGAGGCTCCTCCTGAGCCGTCTCCCCTGGACTTTGCCAAGAGATTAGAAAACTTGTGCCTGCATGATGAACGCGTATATGGCCTGGAATCTATGTTGGGGAACCCTGAGAGTCTAAAGGTCCTGCACACAAAGAGAGATAGGTACACCAGCAAGCAAAACAGTGTCATCCCGGTGTCTTGTTTTGTCTTACCAGTTGTCAATCAGCATATATTACTGCCAACATCAACCATACAGCTGTTTAGTCCATCCATTATCTATACAACTTATCACTGTCAGGATTGCGGTCAGCTGGATTTGATCCGAGAGGTCATTGGGTGACAGGTCGTACAAGGCCAAGACCGTTGACTCAATCACACTCTCTTTCACACCTACAGTATGTGCCACTAAAATACACCAATTACTGTTGTGACACGACACCTGCTTGTTATGTGGCTGTAATACAGAACTGGAAACTCAGACACAGACGAACCGAATGGTCACAATAAGTTACGGTCACATTTTATTGTTTGTAATATAGTCGTCTCAGACCTCCACACTGTGCCACAGGGCCCAACGTGGCTGCTAACTTCTTAAAAAAAACTATTTTAACATTTCATCACCTTTAACCATCTCCAGAATGACAAAGCTGTAAAGTGAAAGTGGTCTGGTGGTTGATACTGTTGCCTTACGACAGGAAGGGCGTGTGTTTCACACCAGCTCAGACCATCGCCGACCTTTTAGGTGACAGACTTGTTAGGTTCAGACATGTCGGGTTGACATAAGGTCAGCGTCTATGTCTGGAATACAGACAGAAACAACTGGGTGGTTCTTTTCTACTGTATATGAAATAAGGATATTATACAAAGGAGAACCCTCCATCTTTGAGGCCAGGGTTGCTCTCACCTGGTACCCATTGAATGTCAATTTCCAGCCCCTTGTGTTATGATCATCTGATGCTTGCTCACGAGGCCACGTGCTGCACTAACGTTCTCGCTTTTTCTCCATTTGCTGTTGCAGTATCATCGAAACCAAAGGAACCAGGGGCCGCTGTGGTGGCGCCTGACCACAGCCCTGCTCAGCATCCTGTTCAACAGGGGGCTCATTGCCGGAAGAGGTGGAGCAGGACGGAGGTGAGAGGATCTTTTCTCCTCCACATCCCCTTTCTTCATCTCTCCAAGGAACTGGACTCCTAGTGGCACTGTCAAATCTAACACGGGTCTATTTTGGGGGAAAAGAAAGGCGATACAAGAGGTCACCGCAGGACGGAGACAACCAACTTTTATACAAGGTCGTGTGTTTTTTCTCTCCAAGAAGATGCCATGACGCTCCGAGATTCCTCTACAGGACATTGTTCATATTTTGGTAAACGTGTGACGTAGTAGTTTTGTACAGTACGTTATCCTTGTTAAAGTTTTTGCACTTCAACACGTATCCATCTTTAATGACCTCCGTCGACTCTGGGAATGCCTTATTCTCCTGCCAGAACGAGTGTTGAGTAGATTTTACAGGCAGAGCGAGATAAGTAGGAAGTGAAAGGAAAAGAAACGCGGTGTGGGGTTTTCTTTTCTGAAGTTTCCCAGACAACCAGTCAAGTTGTTGATTTACTAATGTCCAAAGAGGCAAATTCTCAGAACAAAGCATTTTGCACCTCACCCTCTTAGAATTTACGTCTTTTCTTTTTGTCCCACCCCTCCATTCTCTTCGGTATGGTATTGAGTTTGAACACGATCCCCCTGGTTTCATAGAGAATACTAGAAAAACGACAGTGTGTAGATGTTTAAATGCTGGTTTAGTTGGTTACTATGATCATAAATTCCCAATACACTGTATTAATCAGACAATATTGTTCAAAGTCAGTGCTCATCTCGTCAGTTTATCTGATATTCACTCCACCTGGGTGACTAGTAGCACAATGAGGAAGAACTTTAGCAAGACATGAACACATGCAATGAAGTCGTGGTAAGGTGTACATACTATTTTGAATTGCCATGCACTCAATGATATATACACACATTAGAATCAAACACGTTTTCTATAAAGTAGGAAGTTTGTTTCCTAAAAAGCAATAGAAATATTTGGTCTAGCTGAATGTGTTAAGATTTAGTGAGAACACCAGATGTTATTCCCTCAGTGCAACGGTGCATTAGGGCCACTTTGTTTGAACCGCAGCTGAGTGGACGACACAAATCACTTTCTGAGAATATTGGTGGCAAATTTCTGAAAAAGATGTCTTAAACCTACAAGCGTGAACGCGGAAATTCCCTGGAGCCACGGCAATTGGCAAACACAGGAGCATGTTTACGGAAGATGACCTAATCCGATTAAATTTAGATTATGGTTATTATATTACACTGTAATTGGATTAAATAATAGAAAAATACTTATGTTTTTAGCCTGGATTCAGCATAATATCATAATTCTAGTGACTCCGAAGAGACTGTCAGCTTTAACCATTCAGGGGAAAAGGCCACACCGATTTGGATGAGGTGATCGTGATTGTACGCTTCGCCCGAGCCTCCGTTCACGTTCATTTAACGCTGTCATTGATTGATCTCGTGTAACGTGTTGTAGTCTAGGCATCGAAAAAAAAAGTGTTTTTTCTCAGAAATTTGCAACTTATTCTTAGAAAGTTGCCCCTCTCCTCAGCTGAAGTGACAAATAACAATATGTACGATGGCCCTAACCCGCCGCGTTAATTCTCCAGTCCAAGTTATCCCTCAGTGTTTAAGATTTATTCTTCATTTGATTGTTTTCAGACCTCCATGCCCTTGAAGTGGAGCCGTGGATCCACTGCTTTTGCACTAGATTACACCCTTCAAGAGTTCAGATCGTGTTACCGTGCTAACCTCTGTCTTGTATGAAGGTTTTCAGTTACGTTTTGTTTATGTGCATCAGTTCTGATGTATTCGTTCACGTGTCGAAGACAAATCATCAGCGTTTAACCCTCACTGAATACGACCTGGAATCCGGATTAGATATGGATTCTTGGAGTTTCGTCTATCTGTCAGTGTTTCTGGCTATCAATATTACATCCGAGCCACATGCCTCCATTGAAGAGTTTAACGGCCCTGGCGTGCGTTTTCACCGCCCGGGGACGTTCTGAACACCAAATCCACACCGCATCAATAATCTGTCCAACGGAACACCGTCCTCTCAGGATAGCTTTATGGGTTTCACACCATTTAATGTCGTACTGGCTAATTGCGTGTTGCCTTTTGGTGTGCACATCCACATTGGAGACATTTTTCTTATAACCGCCACTGACTCAGCAGACACCCGGTCGCTGACTAGAAACAAAAGTGGAAAAAGACTGAAATTATTGTAGAAATATGACTATGTTTGAAGACACTGTTGAAGATGCTGTTTGTTCTACTTTCCATTGCTGAACCCAGGCCAACTGTTGGAGCAGTACATATCAGGGAGCTGGATTTACTTGCTTCTTACAATGTGTCATGCTTATAACAAGGGTTTCCTCTCATTCAACAACATCTTGAAGATGTCTCAGGGACTGAATTTGTGGGCTACTGGTAACCTTGAGAATCTGCTATATTGTAAGAGGAAGAGCATTTATTTATGATAAACCCATTCTCCACTCTGCTAAAATTACTTTTGGCCAATATTCTCGCCACCTACACAACAAGGTACAGTTTGACTGAGGAGTCGGAGCCCGACGTGCCGACTGCGGTGGTGACGGGAGCTGCTGCGTGTGTGTAGTAGTAGGAGGTGTGAGAGGTGCACTGAACGTTGCGGTGGTTTTAGTTTCCTGCGGATCCTGAACGCTGAGCCAGTCCCCGCAGCTCCCGTCTCACCCGTGGCTCTCGACTTCCTCTTTGTGCTGCTCCTTCATTACGCGGTTGTTGTTAATTGGTTCATTTTCTTTGTAACTTATTGTTTTTTTTTTTTCCCCCCCTCTTATTTATTTTTGTATATTTGCCCGTTTCTACTGTATACCCCTGTGTGTGCAATTACTTCTTACTTTGTCTTTGTTTTGTCGTAGACCCGTACACGCTTCATTTGTTCGACTCCGTGCAGAGCGGCTCTGCCCGGTATTTGCTTAAGAGATGTGATGGACACAAACCAATTTAGACCTTTTTTTTTTTTTCTCTCAAATAATTCCACAATAGTTTGAATGCAGTTTTAAAGATAAAACCATCTGTACATTTTACAGCAGGTCAGTATTCAGTATAGAGGAATCAGATGACATTCTAAATGTTCCAAATGCAAGAAACATGCCTTCATTTTCTTACTCCGTCGTCATCGGGGCATTGGTTTATGTGTTCAGTTCCTTATGATTGATCTTTGTGTTGTAATCAACATGCACTGGAAAGTACTTTGTTTCTATAGATCCCATGGGTCCCTTGTGTGTTAATGTAAAGTATATACTCTGGATTTTTCTCTCTGCTGTCTTGTCAGGCTGATCCGTCGTGACGAGACAGCGGTATATCTGTGCATTGACCAAGTAGGCTCTGAATGATGGCCTGTTTGATTTATTGGAAAGGGAAACAAGCCACCATGGTGCCCTGTGTAATTTGTTGGAAGCCCTGCAGTGGGATAGATGTATTTTATGGAAACCGTCAGTGTCTTGCATTTTGTAGTCCACTTTATATACATTTGAAGTTTTTGAGGAAGGTTTTAATTTTGATTTTTGAATTTTGATTTT
>OMNV01012368.1:7110-18295 GCA_900303265.1 Brotula barbata
AGGCCTGGGTCTGGGTCTGGGCCTGGGCCAGGGTCTGGGCCTGGGCCTGGGCCCGGTCCTGAGCCAGGGTCTGGGCCTGGGCCTGGTCCTGGGCCTGGGCCTCTTGTTTACCGTATGATATTCATAATGATGGCTTTGTTTTCAGCTGTGGCTTGTTTCATTAAACTGATGTTCATTCAGGTAGTTGAGTTGTAATGTCCTATTTTAGATCACACTGGTTTTCAGAACCTTGTTTTTAGGTTTAGGTAGGCCCACCCAATTTTCTCTTTGCCACCCACACAAGGATTTCTGCCCACTCCACTGGTACACGCTGTATCAGTGTGCAGCATATGAGCTCCATCCTCCCGTCCTCCTTGACAGAGGGATCGTGGAATGGCTGCGAGCACCAATCTATTCCCTTCACTTCCAACCATGCTGCACATCGACGTCTTCCTGTTGTTCCAAATTTCTGACCAATGAGCAGAGCCCTGTTCACTTGGATTACTTCCTGTGTGACACCAAACTGAAGCAAGAGTAAATGATCATACGGATGTGATGATGATGATGATGATGATGATGATGTTGATGACGTGGATTTGATACAATGCCATCTGACATACACACTCTGAGCGTTAAGAGGTGTGTAGAACAGGGCCCGACTAATGTTGGAGTTTTGTGCATGATGCCAAGACCAATAGAAAGTGCTACATCAGCAGTATATACTGGATGTACACTACATATATACACACACATAACACATCTATAATGTGTGATATATCGGACAAAACATAAATATATATATATATAAAGTATGTAATTACACACATGTTTTCAATGACCCCTCTGATGTGCTTATCTTGTTTTAAAAATATGAAATGGGGGCATTGTTCCATTTTAACAAACCTTATTATACAAACATACAGACATCAGTGCCCTCCGTGACCAAGCGTCTTTTTTTGCCTTAAACAAAGTTTCAACATTGCTGCATATCGGCGAACATGCGTATATGCAGATACTGATGAATGGGCCGTGGGCCGACGCCGGCAGGTACGTGTTGTTACCGAGGTTACATGAGGTTCACGTGATTATTTAGTCAGAAATATGTTATGTTTGCTTTTCCATGACTTTAGATCTCAAGTAAGGAGACAGAAAACTACAATTTGTCTAAATTGAGGCAAATGTTTAGTGTCTCCCTTATCAAGTATGTTTCCTGCACTTTAACTAAGGACATAAAAATGTTTTTTTCCACGTCTTAATTCATCATGGAAGGTTACAAAACTGGGTTATTGAAATGGATTTATTCAGACCTGCAGTCAGACCACTCTGACGCTTCATTCGTACAAACAAGCACACTCTCACACACAGAACATGCAAGTTGTTCTGTGTGTGCGTGTGTGTGTGTGTGTGTGTGTGTGTGTGTGTGTGCCCAGCCAGTGCTATCTATCAACATGTTAAGCAACACTGTGGGCACGCCCACCTGAGTTTAGCCTACACCCCAGGCATCACAATCCCTGTTGTTGTTTCAGGAGGTAGTCATAGCCTAAAGCCACGGATTCTTCACTCTGTGACGCTACGACTAGTAGCAGCACTCAGCGAGTCACACAAAGAAAATCTGACCGAATTGACAGTCTGCCTCTGTACGTTTGCCTTCTTTGATGAACTTTGAAATTGTTATGAAGAAAAAACTTTCAAAAATGAAACACAAACTAATAATAAATGAAGTGATTTAAGAGCTGATTTAACAGGTTAGACTGGGACAGCCCTGCTTTTGAAGCTGCATGCTGCTACAAACATGCAATCAAAGCTGTTTCTCAAGGACCGTCTGACGTGCCAAGACAAGAAAGAAGGCGTGGGGGAGGGGAGCGGAACGAAGGGGAGAGTTCAGGAGGAGAGGGAGAGAACGGAAAGAAGGGAAGGAAAGAGAAGATCAACGTGTGCTCGTCACCCCCAAGTCGTACAATGAAACACAAAAGGATAATGTGTGTGTGTGCGCGCGTGTGCGTGCGTGTGCATGCGTGTTTGTGTGTGTGTGCAGTGACACCTCTGGAATGTGGAGTAAGAAGAGATTTGTGTGTTTGTGTGTGGAGGCTGGGGAATGTTGCGGAATGTTGTAGTAAGTAGGACAGTGTGTGTGTGTGTGTGTGTGTGTGTGTGTATGGCTTGTTATTGCAGGTATACCATTCATGTGATATGGCGTTAAATGGATTTCGCTTTATTCTAATGTAAATGAAGTAGGAAAGTCAGAAATACCACAAATAATAGATAAGCTGCATTAGGCAGAAGAGACAAAGATGATCCCGTATAGATAAATAGATAACGGAGTGTAACTGTTAAAGAAAAAGTTTCCATGTTCCAAGTATGCTCTGTAGGCACTGTGGCTCAGGGGAAGAGATGAGGGTTGGCTCTCAGTTTAGAAGACGCTCCATGAGGTTGTCCCTCAGGACACTTGGAATGTGAAAAGGAAATGAGTTCTTTGGAGACATCTGTTTGTTCCACAAACATAATAACAAACAGCCAGTTTGTGTAGATTTAAGATACTGGGAGGAAGATAAATCAATATGTCCACTGCACAGATGAAGAATGACTGGTTGGAGGAGTGGAGAGTGGAGAGGGAGGGCGTGACACACACCCACACACACAAAGAATGGGAGCAAGAGAGAGACATCAAATGCAATCTAATGTTTGTCCCTTGGGATCAAATAGGAGGCAAGAGACAAGGGACAATAATTGTTACACAGAGACAGACAGAAGGGCCACCTGTGCATATTGAGCTCACTTCACCATCTGTCTGTCTGTCTTTCTGTTGGTTTTTGTGTCTGTCTGTCTCTCTGCTTGGTCTCTTTGTCTGTCTGTCCTCCTGTTGGTCTTTTTGTTGTCTGTCCTCCTGTTGGTTTTTGTGTCTGTCTGTCTCTCTGTTTGGTCTCTTTGTCCGTCTTTCTTTCTGCTGGTCTTTTTGTTGTCTGTCCTCCTGTTGGTCTTTTTGTCCATCTTTCTTTCTGCTGGTCTTTTTGTCCGTCTGTCTTTCTGCTGGTCTTTTTGTATGTCTTTCCTTCTGTTGGTCTTTTTGTCCGTCTGTCTTTCTGCTGGTCTTTTTGTATGTCTTTCCTTCTGTTGGTCTTTTTGTCCATCTTTCTTTCTGCTGGTCTTTTTGTCGTCTGTCTTTCTGATGGTCTTTTTGTCTGTCTGTCTTTCTGCCGGTCTTTTTGTCTGTCTGTCTTTCTGCTGGTCTTTTTGTCCGTCTTTCTTTCTGCTGGTCTTTTTGTATGTCTTTCCTTCTGATGGTCTTTTTGTCCATCTTTCTTTCTGCTGGTCTTTTTGTCGTCTGTCTTTCTGCTGGTCTTTTTGTCCGTCTGTCTTTCTGATGGTCTTTTTGTCGTCTTTCTTTCTGTTGGTCTTTTTAGTCCGTCTGTCTTTCTGCTGGTCTGTTGGTGCTGTAGACGTCTAACGTGTGTTGTTGCCGTGTTGTCGCGGACAGCAGGGACTTCGTGCCGAACGAGGCTTTGTGCAGGCGGTGGAGCGTACGAGCTGGCATTGTGCCAGGACAGGCGGTACCAGTGTACGGCGACGGGGGGATATTACCCGCAAATATTGGTTTAGTTTCAGGAGGCGGAGTGGAAATACCAAGGTGTGTGTGCATATCTGTCGCATGACTTCAGTCACACTGATTATGATTATGAACATGGTGCTGGTAACAGAAGACATCCAGGTCAAACTGACACCTGTAAAGGTCTATAAGATTCTGCTAACCCATGTCCCAGATAACAGAAGGGTTTGATCTTTGTGATGGGGTCAAACAGCAAATAATAAAGTGAGTGGAGAGAACTGAGTTCACAGAACGACTCAGAATAGAATTCATTTGATTGCCAAACTCATAGTTACTCATTTCAGTCATTAAAATGTGAGATTCCAAAAAGTCACCAGTGGACTTATAGATGCTTGTGTCATCCAAGCAAATGTTTAAATCTTAGACCAGCTCTTACTAGACCTCTGAACCATTTCATTTTTAATCAGACTTTCAGTTTTGCCATGTATTTGTCATCTTTTTTCCAGACATGTCCTTCCATAGTGGCGTGCAGACCGAAAGTCTTTGTATGTTTGTGTAGTCTTTAAAGCGGTCTTTATTGGATTTCTTTTTTTATAAAATGTCCCTGGACTGTCCTATTGGGGTTCAGATTATTTGACCGCTTTTTGTCTGTGTCTTCTTCTCTTGCAGAACGTCTTGGCCAAGGCGTTGTACGACAATGTGGCAGAGTCTCCAGATGAGCTGTCCTTCCGTAAGGGGGACATCCTGACTGTCCTGGAGCGCGACACACAGGGACTGGATGGTTGGTGGCTCTGTTCCCTCCACGGCCGCCAAGGCATCGTTCCCGGTAACCGTCTCAAGATCCTTGTAGGCATGTATGACAGCAAGCAACTGGCCTCACCCTCGTCCACACCAGATCCGCCTGCCTCCCAGTCACAGCGAACCATCCCCTCTCTGAGCACCTACACCAAACCCATTCCTGGTTTCTCCTCTGCCATCGCAACGTCTGCTGCAGGATTTGGCAACAAACCCATCACCTCCGCTCAGTACACATCCATGCATCCGGCTTACTCGACTCCCAGCCTGGCACCGCCCAACTCTGACTCAGTCTACATGATGCCCCCCTCCCATGGCTCCAAACCCAGCCCACAAAGTCTGTATCAGATCCCGTCTGGACCGAGTGGACCCCCTACCCCGGCCCAGCCAATACCCCCTAGCAAGGCCCCAAAATTAGGTCCAAGACAGTACCAGCTGCCTGGAAAAGGCGTCTACCAGGTGCCCCCATCTGTAGGGCTGGGACTAAACCAAGGACTCACACAGGGAGCACCGGTGGTTGGGGGGCCAGGAGCCAGACAGGATGTGTACCAGGTTCCACCCTCTCTGGAGACAAGGAGCTGGGAGAGCAGCAACAAGCCATTGGGCAAGGTAGGCAAAGAAAGAAAGACAGAGTATAGTGGATGAGTGATGGAATGGATGGAAATGAATCCAAATTGAAATAATCCTCACCGGAT
Organism: Brotula barbata; assembly: GCA_900303265.1. Taxonomy (NCBI): domain Eukaryota; kingdom Metazoa; phylum Chordata; class Actinopteri; order Ophidiiformes; family Ophidiidae; genus Brotula; species Brotula barbata. Next base: position 12,124 of record OMNV01012368.1, read on the forward strand.
TATAATTTAAACCCTTCTCTATCCCCAGTCGTTTATGAGTGGTGAAAAGCAGGATTTCCACCATGTTCATTCTGTACTCAGTATTCAGTACTTAGTCTCATTGAATGATCCAGTAGAGGGAAACGTTCATATTTTGCATCATTCTGAATATCTCCTCTTGTGTTTTATGAGTATTATAGAATGAAAACTTGGCCTAATTTCATTTTATCCACATAATCTTCATGATATCTATAGATCCATAGATCTATAGATACATCCATCCATTTTCTGCTGCTTATCCGGGTTCAGGTCACGATGGCAGCAGACTGAGCAGATCAGCACCATGAGGGGCAACGTGGTGTAGGTGGTAAGGTGATCGCCTAGTGATCGAAGGGTCGCGAAGGGTCGCCAGTTCGATCCCTGGCTCCACCATGTCCCTGAGCAAGACCCGAATTGCATAGGTGTGTCAGCCATGACAGCCCTACAACATTTGGGTTGAATCTCATCCACTCCTGATGCTTTGCCACTGTGGAGCTTCTTGACTACTTCAGTGACTTCCACCCGGGAGATGGTCACTGACCCACCCAAGCCCACGCCCTGCCTCCTGGATTGGCATAGAGGACAGGTTAAGGAGTTCCTCAAAGTGCTCCTTCCACTGTCCAACGATGTCCAGGTGAGCAGCTCCCTGCCTTGGCTAATGACAGCTTGGGCTAAGGACTGCCTCCCTTTCCTGAGATGTCAGATGGTTTGCCAGAACTGCTTCGGGGCCGACTCAAAGTAATTTTCCATGGCCTCCCCAAACTCCTCCCACGCCACGCTTGTTTTTTCCTCTGCAACCACTGAAGTTGCAGTTCTTCTGGCTTCCCGGTACCTGTCAGCTAATTCAGGGGTCCCCTGTGCTAGCCAGGCACGAAAGGCCTCCTTATTCAGCTTGACGGATTCCCTTGCCAGAGGTGTCCACCAGCGGGTTTTTGGTTGCCGCCACGACAAGCACCGACAACACTGTGGCCGCACCTCAAGGCAGCTGCTTCAACAATCGAGGCCCTGAACAGGGTCCACTTGGACTCCATGTCCCTGGCCCCCCTCGGGATGTAGTTGAAGTTCCTTCGGAGGTGTGAGTTTAAAGTCTTCCGGACAGGTTCTTCCACCAAACGTACCCCACCATCTGACCCAACTCACCACTAGGTGGTGATCAGTTGACAGCTATGCCCCTCTCTTCACCAGCTGTCCGATACAAATGGTCGCAAGTTTGGTGATACAATTACAAAGTTGATCATAGACCTTTGACCTCAGGTATTCTGGTACCAGGTACACTTATGAACACCCTTTTGCTCAAACACAGTGTTTGTGTTTGACAGTCCGGGGCTCGCAAAGAAGTCTAACAACAGTCCATTATTCAGGTTCAGATCAGGTAGGCCTTCCTCCCAATCCCCAACGTTGCCAAGCATTAAGTCCCCAAATAAAACAATGGAGTCCCTATGTAGGGCCCCATCTACACCCCCCGAGGTCTCCAAGAAGGCTGGGTACTCTGAACTGTGGTTCGGTGCATAAGTACAGTCAGAGTCCTCCCTGCAACATTTTGTCGCGTGGAGGCAACCCTCTCGTTTACCGTTTTTTAAATTTCGGCGCTCAGCCTGGGACTTGTGAGCTCCTCCACCACGATAAGGTGGCGATTCAAGGAGGGGTATCTGTAGATCATCCAATTCATTGTAAAATGGGGCCTCCCCGGTTTTGATTTGGTGACACCTTAGGATTGTTGTGGCTCCATGGATCCATGGGTATTTAAAGTGGTCTCTACTATAACCTTATCACATATTTAGTGAAGACTTTCACTTCATGACTTAACAGCATGGTTTATCTGGGTTTTACTAAAGAAGAGAGAGAAAGGAAGAGCGGAGGGAGTTATGTTGCTCTCAGCGATGGTCATCAGGGGAAGGATGACTTTTGCTTGACGTAATTACACAAAGAACAAAAGGGTGAACATCTCAGCGTGTGCCACAGATGGTGCCTTCTTCCTCTGAGTGTGTACTGTGTGTGTACTGTGTGTATTTGCATGTGTAGGAATTCTCTCATATGAAGGCACATCATTGTTGGGAGGCTCAGAGTGGCAGCTTGTCTGTGTGTCCGTTGGACGGTACCTTGGAGTGTTTGTGCTTGTCGGTCGGTGATGAGCGTAATGAAACGCCCTGAAGATGATTTGAGGACGTGCGGCGTCATGTGGAGGCAGATAACCTGTTTTAAACGCAGTTGGTCTGAAAAGATTCACGTGCTGAAGTTAAAAAATGGTCTTTTACGCTCAGCGATCAGTGTGTATTCGACGACACGCTGTCCTTTAAGAGGCTTGGCTGAGGCCTCGTTATAGCACCGAGGATACTGGGTGATCTAACCCGAGAACAGACTGTAAGAAATGTATTCATGTTGTCACATATTCCACCGTAGCACGTAGAACACACGCCATTTTAAATACAAACTGTTTTCTAATAATCTAACAATGAGGTTTTATGCAATATGTCACTGTAACATGTCACGATAGCATTTAACACGTCGACATAAAAATGAACTAGTCCATTTTAGTGGTTCGGGTTAAGTGGATTGGTCTAGAACACGTACCCACCTCGGCTATGGGAGATGAATCCATGATTATATATAGATATCAAGCATTGTCTGTCAGTCTGATGAGTTTCCTTTATATGATGAGGGCCCGCCCTCTTCAAACCCATAAGGTTCCTTTGGTTTGGTATGGCCCTGCACGGCTTGGTTCGGACCCCCCAGCAGTGAAAAAACACCCCAGCCGTATAATGCAGAGTTTAAACAGTCACACAATGGGGCAGTCTGGTTCCCACAGTAACAGGATCCCTGTTTTCACTACTGCTGCAGCCTGTCTCTGTCCGTGTGGAGCGGGAGAGCTGTCATAGCTATCATTCACGCTTTTCTTGTTTTCACGTGTAAAATGATAAAAGTCATGAGTAACTGACAAATTTGTATATAAACAAAGATGGAGTGTGTCACTCGGTTACTGCTCATCCTCTGTAAACTGCTGTAAGAGTATGAATGCAGTTCATTTTACATCTCTCTCTCTCTCTCTCTCTCTCTCTCTCTCTCTCTCTCCCCCCAGGTGGTGGTTCCCACTCGTGTTGGTCAGATTTATGTATATGACACAGTGAAAACAGAACAGGATGAGTACGACGTTCCGCCCAGACACCAGCCTCAAACACAGCAGGACATATACGACGTCCCACCTGCTCGTCAACAGTACAGCACACAGGTCAGCCCACTGATTGGTGAAGAAAACGCAGACTTTTTCAAATACAGCCACTTTCAGAAGGCTTATAGCCAATACTAAAAGAAAAAAATACCAATAGGACCTACTCGAAAACAAATGGAAGGATTTCAGTTATGATGGAGTGAATAGAAGAAGAAAACTAGTAAAATACCAACCATCTATAGAAAAATACATCTAAATCAAAACATGAATAACAATGAAAGAATGAGAATCCAACCTTAAAAGCAGACACACGCTGACATTTGTGCTGCTAAGTTATCAATATCATCATAAAATGAGTTTCTCAGAGACACATGTCTTCATCAAATCCAGGACACTGAGAAAGTCTGTGTCTTTGTGTCTCAGCTTGGGCTTCAGAAATTTCCTCCATTTGTGGCCCAAATATTTTCAACTTATGTGCAACTTTATTATCTGATTCCCACATGTAGTATAATTAGATTTTTTTATTAATGACTTTCTCTCTCTCTCTCTCTCTCTCTCTCTCTCTCTCTCTCTTTCTCGCACACTCATTGTCTCATTCTAAACTTTGTGTAACTTTGTGCTTACTCAGCACTCTTTGTGTTTCTCTTTAGGTATATGACACTCCACCTATGGTGATGAAGGGGCCCTCTACTGGACAAGATATATATGACACCCCAACAGGCACTGACAAGAACCCACAGCCACAGGTGTGGGTGTGTGTGGGTGTGGGTGTGGGTGTGTGTGTGTGTGTGTGTGTGTGTGTGTATTTGTTTAGTCTGAACCATTTTCACACAGTTCGGACTTGACCAGAAAAATTCAAATCTACACATTCCCATTAAATGACTTTGCATGACTTTCGTTCTAGTGATCATCACTTTGGTCCTACGTCGGTGACTAATATATACCGTATGTCACCACAACATAAATATGAAGGAGATAAAATGATTAAAGGAGATTGATCAATGTCACAGCTTACCAGTCTGTCTAAAGGAGATTTTGTTTGACCAGTCCAGGGCTCGACCCCTGGAAGGCCTTGGGGGGAGGGAAAGCTCATGATTTGTAGTTTGTGTTAATTAGTGAATAAAAACGTATTTCACAAGTCAAGTCAAGTCAAGTCAAGGTTATTGGTATAGCCCAATATCACATCCAATGTCTCAAAGGGTTTCACAGGCCCACATAATGACAACAACAGTCCCTGACCTTCCCACAGCTCTCTAAGAAGACTAGAATAAACTCCCTAAAAAAACTTAACGTGAAGGAAAGAAGGAGGAAAGCTTGGGAGAGGCAATTCAGAGAGAGATTCTCTCTCCTTGAATGGCCAGGGGTGCAATAGGAACCTCATGTGGGATAAATGAATGAATTACATGGACAGTCAACAACAATATAACATGAAGATAAACAGGTCAGAAAAGAGTCCTGACATGAAACGGCAAAGGTCCTGATGTAGAGATTCAGTCTGGAGAGGGGAAGGGGTGAAGTCGCAGCATCCAGCTGAGGTGAGGATTGGATGAAGTCCTGGTAGCCACGAGGCCGACGCATGTCAGGGCCATCCGAAGAGGAGCTGGGTTGAAATCGCTGCAGGTCAGGATAGGTCCCCGAGGAGGGCCACATACCTGAAACATAAACCTAATCAACTGGAGGGACAGGCCCCAACACGCACAAGTATGAGGGGGACCCTTGAGACAGAATTAGTGAAATGTGTGGGGGATGCGGAAGGGGAGAGATATTTAGCCCCATCCGCACTACGCAACAGCTGACCGACCTAAGGTGAGCTAAGTCCAACCCAGACATAGGCCAGCTGATCACTCTTCGGTCACTTCCTGTATTAATGAGCAGATGCTTACAGTTCAAATGGAACAAGAATAAGTGGATTTTTGACAAGATTTAAAAATTGTGAGAGGAAGAGAGGAAGGAATATATCGAGTTACAAGAGAGGTTAAGTATGAGGGAGCCGGGCCATGCAGTATCTTCTATGTAAGGAGTAAGACCTTATAATCTGCCCACATATGTTTGATGACAGATTTAACTGATGTGTTTGAACAGTGAAATAAAACACACCTCTGTCTCTACAGGTCTATGACTTCCCTCCGTCTGTCACTAAGGATTTCCCTGACACTCAGCCAATCAGAGAGGAGACATATGATGTCCCGCCCCACTTTGCCAAACTAAAATCCCAGGTTCCCGTCCCTCCTGGCCAGTGCCTTCACAACAACCTAGTTGAAGACGATGATGAACCGCCAATTCCAGAGGACGTGTATGACATCCCGCCCACCGTCCTGTCGGACAAGCATTTCCACATGGAGAAGGGCGGCGTGGGCCATATCCCCCAGGAGATCTACGACATCCCAGCCAGCCTGCGAACAGGAAGTCACCCGACTCAAGATGTGTATGACTTCCCCCGTGAGCGAGAGGAGAGAGGAGAAGAGAGGGGAGAGCAGTACATCTATGACGTTCCACCACAGGTAAGACAGTGAATCAGGAAATGTGCTTGATGCTGTTCATTGTGAGATGATTGGTCCGTTTCCTCTCTTCATGTCGTGTGAGATGATTGGTCCGTTTCCTCTCTGCTCGTCGTGTGAGATGATTGGTCCGTTTCCTCTCTTTACATCGTGTGAGCTGATTGGTCCATTTCCTCTCTTCACGTCGTGTGAGATGATTGGTCCGTTTCCTCTCTGCTCGTCGTGTGAGATGATTGGTCCGTTTCCTCTCTGCTCGTTGTGTGAGATGATTGGTCCGTTTCCTCTCTTTACATCGTGTGAGCTGATTGGTCCATTTCCTCTCTTCACGTCGTGTGAGATGATTGGTCCGTTTCCTCTCTGCGTGTCACAGAGAATCAGGTCCAGTTCATCTCAGTACAAAGAAAATCCCAATCTATGGTTTGGTTAATTTGTCGTTCCAGGTCGTTCGTGATGCCCAGTCCACCAGCGAGGAACTCACATTGTCCTTCAA